>VWYI01042049.1:62788-200128 GCA_013399455.1 Anthoscopus minutus
TCTCTCTTTCTCTCTCTCTTCCTTTCTCTCTCTCTCTCTCTCTCTCTCTTTCTGTCTGTCTTCCAAGAGCTTTTTTTAGGCCTCCCTAGAAGCCCAAAGCTGCTTCCCTTGGAGCTGAGGTGTCTCAGGATGATGCTGGAATATGCAGTGCAGAGAGAGCTTGAAGTGTCTCCAGGAGTGCTCAAAGAAAGAGATCTCTGAAATCTTTTATAGCATAAAGTGTTTAGTCACTGATGGTGGCTTTTGGCAGGACCTTTGCAGTGAGGGCTCCATCTTCTTGTGGTGGGATCAGAGTGTGATAGGCAGTCCAAGGAGTCTGTGTGATCCCATGGAGAGCAGCTGCTGTCCTTGGAGGAGGATGTGAAGCCACTTGATATCCTCTCTTGTGAGGATCTGCTGTGTTCCTGCTCCATGAGCAGGGGCACTGCAGGGCTTCCCCCAAAGAAACATTCACCTGCTCATTGTCTCCTGCAGATCCCACCCCCAGGCCCTTCCCTGGAGTCTGTCTGGCAGCAGCTCTGGCTCTGGGTCACTGGTGACCACTGCCACTCAAACTGTGACATTCCTGCCCTGTCCCCTGGCCTCAGCCCACCTGGCACAGCCTGGACACCATCCCACAGTTAAACTTCCAGGGCCAAAATCAGGACAGCTTGGTCCCAACTCCCTTTTAGGACATTCCCCAGCCAGTGCCATTTCCTGATCCTGATCTTGGACTATTTCAGTCCACTCTGCCTTGGTTTAACTCAGTATTTATAGGTACAGCCCCTAGGTTTAGTCCTTGTCCCTGTCATTTAACCTCTGATTTTTCCTTGTGTCACCTGTATGGGAACTGAGCCCTTCCAGGTGAGGGACACTTTTCCAGGATGGTGCCCATGGACCACATTCTCGGGGCCATCTGTATTCACACTAATATTGGCATTAAATTTGCTGGTAATAATTTGTCTTCCTGTGGCAGGATTGTCCCTTTTCTAATTTTTCTTGTCTGACTTGACTATAAAAGTGTTAAAGTCTCTGTCGGAGGCTTTCTCTGTAGTCCTGTCTGGAGCCTCAAAACTTTAATTTTGTAACAGCACAGGACCTTTCTCTGGTTGGTCTTAATCCTAACATTGGGGTCATCATGCCAAACTCCCCCCTCTGTCAATGTGCCCAGGCCTTAATAGGAAATGAAACCATGGGAAATCCAAACTAATTCAGCAAAAGATTCCAACTTCTGGTCATGAGGTGGCTCAGGGTAACTGAGGAAGCAGTGCTGATGGAAGTATGCACCATCCAAGGGTTCCCTCAGCACAAAATGTTAAAATCAGCACCAAAAGAAAAATAGTTGGCTGTATATTTCTCAATTTATATGGTTTTAATCCATGAAATCATTTACAAAGTGCAATCCCACGTGGTTCAAGGTTTATGGGGAGAGAGAACAAGGCTGCTTTCTCTTGGTGAGCAAAGGAGTTCAAAAGCAATAGGTTGCCTTAGGTGATACTGCACTAACTCTATTTCTTCATCCCATGGCTACTCTAGATTTTGTAAAAACTAGTTTTTGGTTTTGGTTTTTTTAGGAGGAATCCAAGACAAACACTGAAACTTCTTAGGTGTTCATATCTGAGGCATGTCAAACATCTTGTGTTGGCAGAACCAGGCACAGTTGAAGCTAATACATAAAAGTGTAATAAAATAGATATTTTGCTCCTGTCTGATGTTACTATGAAATTCCCATTCCCCATGAACAAAATGTAACCTTTTTTCATTAATCCAGATCTGTAAGGGATGCTGAGCTTTCAAGTTCATGTGCACCTTTCCTGGGTGGGATGTCTCATTCTAAGGATGTGGGACTCTGTGACATTGGAAGCAAGGAACTGGGTTTATTCTCTTTAGTGCTTCTTCACAGTTTCTGCAGGCTGTGCCTCCTTCTAGAAGAGACATAAAATCAAAAGGAGATCTGAGATTTTCAGTGGTGTGGTTCCTTTTGCACAGCTGGTGCTTCTCCAAGACATCTCAGATGGGGGAGTGAAACCCCCAGTTTGTATCTGTGGAGCCCTGTGTGTTGATTGCTTGAAGTATTGCAAACTCCCAAGCAGTTCAGTGAAATTTCCAGGAAATTACCATTATTTAGGTCAGCTAAGTGCCTTTGAGCTGCCAGTTTCTTGTTGCAGCCATACTTCAGAAAAAAATGCAGCTGGAAGAGCAAACTGCTTCATTTGTGACAAAATCATGGAACTGGGTGAGAAGGGACCTGAAAGATCTCATTTCAGTGCCCCACCATGGGCAGGGACACCTTCCTCTATCCCAGGTTGCTCCAAGCCCCATCCAACCTGGCCTTGGACTCTTCCAGGGATCCAGGGGCAGCCACAGCTTCTCTGGGCAACATCTGCCAGGGCCTCCCCACCCTCACAGGGAACAATTCCTTCCCAATATCCCATCTATCCCTGCCCTCTGGCAGTGGGAAGCCGTTCTCTGTGTCCTGTCCCTCCATTCAAGTCCCTCTCCAGCTCTCCTGGAGCCCCTTTAGGCCCTGGAAGGGTCTTTGAGGTCTCCCTGGATCCTCCTCCAGGTGAACACCCCCAGCTGATCCAATTCCCACCATCCTCAGAACAATTGCCTCTTTTATGTGAAGTTTCCCAGGTTATGTTTTAATGCAAAGGAAATGGCCTCAAGTTGCACCAGGGGATGTTTAAGTTAGATACAGGGGGGGAGAAAAATCAAAAAAACATGGAAAGGGTTGTAAAGCATTGGAACAGCTGCTCAGGGCAGTGCTGGAGTCACTAAAACCGTGTGGATGTGGCGCTTGGGGACATGGTTTAATGGTGACCCTGGTGATGCTGGTTGATGGCTTGACTTGATGATCTTGGAAAACGTTTCCAACCTTAACGATTCTGGGATTGTGTGAAATCCAGCAGAGTCTTTGGAGAAATCTGTGCTGCATGAAGTGTGCAGCGCAAAATTAAAGCAGACAGGGAGCTCCCCCCGTGTCGTCGGCAATGGAGCATTTTAATTGAAGGCAGCAGGGCGCGGCGTTTACGGCAGGCGGCCGCCTGTCCCTGCCCGGCTTGGTGGCACCTCGGAGCAGCTCTGTGCCAGACATCATCAGGGTGTCAGATCTTCAGGAGATTGGGGTGTGGAGGCCTCTGGCAGCTCTGGAGTGTTTATTCCATGAGCGCTGTCTGTAGTGCGTGTTCTCCGTCGTGACTCTGCCTTTGGTGCTGGGATGAGGCACAGGGGTTCAGAGGAATCCGGGACTGAGTGAAGCTCTCAGGGTTCAAGGTCTGCCTCCCTGGCTTGGAGTGATCCCCGTGAGCCACCAAGGCCTGGCTCAGTGACTTCAATGAGCAACCAAGGCCTGGCTCAATGACCCCTACGAGCCACCAAGGCCTGGCTCAGTGACCCCCATGAGCCACCAACGCCTGGCTCAGTGACCCCAATGAGCAACCAAGGCCTGGCTCAGTGACCTCAATGAGCCACCAAGGCCTGGCTCAATGACCCCCACAAGCCACCAAGGCCTGGCTCAATGACCCCCACGAGCCACCAAGGCCTGGCTCAGTGACCCCCACGAGCCACCAAGGCCTGGCTCAGTGACCTCAATGAGCAACCAAGGCCTGGCTCAATGACCTCAACGAGCCACCAAGGCCTGGCTCAATAACCTCAACGAGACACCAAGGCCTGGCTCAGTGACCCCCACGAGCCACCAAGGCCTGGCTCAATGACCTCAACAGGCCACCAAGGCCTGGCTTAATGACCCCCACGAGCCACCAAGGCCTGGCTCAGTGACCCCCATGAGCCACCAAGGCCTGGCTCAGTGACCTCAATGAGCAACCAAGGCCTGGCTCAGTGACCTCAATGAGCCACCAAGGCCTGGCTCAGTGACCTCAATGAGCCACCAAGACCTGGCTCAATGACCCCCAACGAGCCACCAAGGCCATGCCTTGCTCCTGAGTGGCAGATCCATGGAGGACTGCAGAAGCAGGATTGAGCTGCTGTGTGTGAAGCCTGAACAAATGGCTCATTTGCATGGTGGGTTCACATGTTTGCCGAGTCTGTTCCGGGCTATAAAGCACTCGGCTTCACTTTCTGACGAGCAGGTGTTTGGCAAGCAAAGAGCCGTCACACCATCAGCTGGGAGAGAGGAGGAATCTGCTACCAGAGTGTTGATTCAGAAGTCATGGCTGCTGTTCAGGAAACTTTTATTGGAAGAGTTTTCTGAAGTTCTTTCCTTGAAAATGAAACGAGAGACCTACTGGGCTGCCATTCTTGTGCTTCTTTTCCCTTGTTCCCGGGGAAAAAGAAATCTTGACCCCCTCCCTGGCTGGCCCCTCCTGTCAGGAGTTGTGCAGATCCAGAAGTTCCCCCTGAGCCTCCTTTTCTCCAGGCTGAGCCCCTTTCCCAGCTCTCTCAGCCTCTCCTGGTGCTCCAGCCCTGTTCCCTTCCCTGGACACGCTCCAGCTCCTCAGTGTCCTCCTTGTTAAGGGCCCAGAAGTGTCTCCAGGGCTGGAGGTGCCTCAGCAGTGCCAGTCACAGAGGGATCATCTCTGCCCTGGTCCTGCTGGCTGCACTATTAATTAATTAAATTAGTCAGTGTCACCTGTTCTCTTTGTTACCGTGGAGTTCTTATTTATCTTTTTGTTTGCAAGATTTTCTTTAGGACAGAACTTCTGAACATGACTCAAAATAAAGCCACAACTCCAGATTTGATTCAGATCTCAGCAGGTGCCCCGAAGGGATTGTCAGGCTGTGTGGTGATTTTTTGCTCATCCTGGTATCCTGCTTGTAGCTGATGTGTTCCAGAGTTGCCAAATGGATGAGCTTAGGCTCTTATGCTCTGTTTTTTTTCCTGACTCCATGCCTGGATTCCTGAGGCGATGGCTCTGGCTGGAGCAGCAGGCTGGAGCTGTGGGATGCTGCTCACTGCCCAGGCTCTTCCTCCTCAACATTCCCACATCCTTGTCTGTGGGTTTGTGTTTGGATTGGCGAGTGGCAGTGATCATTTTTTGAAACACTCCTGCATCTTTACAAGCTTTCATCCTGAAAAAATGAAGCCTGTCTGCCCTTTCCTCCTGGAATGATTACAGACGGGTTTTAGCTTTAGGGAGATTATTGGACAGAAGCTGCTGTTGGAAGGCAGAGGTGCAAATGGGATTTCCTAAACACAGCCTTGCTCCAGCTCTGCCCTTGTGTAACACCGTGGCAAAAATAGCAATTCTTTCTGGGAAAACTGGAGCAGTCTTGGAAGGTCCCACCTGTTCTGCGTTCCTTACAGTGCATTTTCCAGAGAGATTTTGGCGCTGTGGGAGCCGGGTACAGCAGCAGCCACGGAGCTGGGGCTGGTGCCTGTTTCTGTGGCCCTTTTGTGGGGATAAGTAGGTCAGTGGCACCAGTGCTGCTCGTGACACTTCCCCCTGAAAGCAGAGCAGAGCTCTGGGGCTGTTTCCTGGCCTCTGGCTTTGTTCAGGGTTACGTGTTTGGCCTTCAAACCGGCACAGGGTGACTTCAGTCTGCTGCTCTGGCACTGCCTTTCTTCTGAGGCTCTGAGCCTCTCATCCCATAGCACAAACGTGCTGAGGGGCTCCTGGGATCCCTGTGCTGCTGCTGGGTCTGGATGTCGAAAGGTGATGAGAGAAAATGCTGGCAAGGAGTTCCCATTTCTAAAAAAACTTTTTATTCCAGATTACCCCGTGTTGCTTGCCTGGTGTTGAAGCCCCTGTGAGGGGTTAATACATTGTCTCAGCAATTCAGAGTTGATGTGGAGTGAGAGTTTTGGACTGGAAGTTCTGTTATTGATTTGTTTTGGCCTTTGTTTTGAGGACCTCAGAGCATTTCACAAAGAGCTCTGGAAAACCAGCAGAAGGTCCTGGGTACTGGAATATGTTCTCTTCCAAAAAAACCCCAAACTTCAGAGCTATGTGACTGAAAGGTCAGCAATAAGCACCCTTTCCTCCTTCTTTTCATTCTTTTATTGTATTTAACTTGATGGGGTTCAATGCCTTTTTTTTTTTTTCCCAAGTTTGAGTTTTTGTATGATCCTGGCATTTCTTGCTCCCATGTTCAGATTTTATTTCAGTCAGAGCTACGAAGTAGTTGAAGTCAGACCAGCACAACATGATTCATTTTTCCTGTCTCCCAGGATCATCTTTTGAGACTACCAAGAGATATGTTCTCAAATAGATTCCCTGGTAGCATGGAGGTTATGGGAATGGCTCAGCAAGGCTGTGTCCTTTCCTTCCTGTAAAACTGGGACGGCTGGAAGATGCCAATCAATCAATTTCGTGTAGTACTTATATCTTTTGGTGCCTTACAAACAAATTTGTGAGATGCTTTACATCCTGCTGAACAGGAAGTAGCTTTTGATTATATTTCTCCTCTCAGCTGCTATTTGTGACCCATGAGCTCCCTGGTGAGTTCCCAAGGAATGTTGCAAGCCAGGGAAGCGGAGCAGAATTCCCTGAGGTTGCGCAGAAGCCTCTGGGGCACAGCTGGGAATCAAACCCCAGTCACCCGACACCCGGCCCTTGCCTTAACTACTGTACAAGAATTTCCTCCTACTGTGCCTCTAATAGAAACTGCACGGCCAAATTAAGTGGGCAGATTGTAATCACTGCTGCTGAGTTATCCCAGCGGTGGAATTATTGCAGCCCTCTGCTTTTCGCTACTAATTTGGAAAGTTTGCTGCCTCTTCCCCCCACCCAGAGCTCCACCTTGCCACATTCCAGGCTCTGCCTTGTGGGAAAAAGAGCACGAATGACCATAAAGAGCCCAGATGTTGTGGCTGGGGGCAGGAAGCACAAGTCAGCTCTCCCTGATTCGTGAAGCTAAAAATAGTGAGAGCATTAATACGAATCTCTGCCTTCAGTTTGCTGGGCAGCCCGGCCTCTCCAGAGGCATCTTCCTTGTGGGAGCCATAGGGCAAGGGGAGCAGGCGGGCAGCTCGTTAGATTAATTCCTCAGTGGTTTGGTTCCTTGTTTCATTTGCATTTCAGGAGTGCCTGCAAGCCTGAGCGCAGCTTAGACCCCCAGCTAGGCATGGCAGGAGAGCCTTGCAAGAAACTGTCTGAGCCTAAAGATGCTCTGGAGGAATTTCATAGTAAGGAAATGTAGTGAGTGACAGGGAGGGGACAGAACCTGCAGCCACGTGGCACCGACAGCAATAAACCTGGGGTGAGTTGTTTATTTTCTGTTACCAACACAATGAATGTCTTCAGCTCTTCCTCAAGCCCAGCCAGCTGTCACAGGCTCCTCACTGGGAGCTGTGGGATGGCTGGTGCTTGGTGGATAATTGGGAAAACAAGGCACTGTCCACTTCCTGAAGCAGCACAGGAGTGTGGTCTGTCGACAGTGGTTGCTTGGGATGGTCTGTCTGGATGGTGAATGTCCTGCACAACCTTCCAGAGTCACTCTAAATCCCCTTTTCAGTGATTTCATGTCAGGGGCAGCCAGTGGGAGAGCGCATTTGGGCATCTGGGGACTGGGGAGTGTCTGGACAGCATTTTCCAGCCGTATGGGTGGGGTGGGGAGGGTGGGAACAACGTGTTTCAAAGTGGCTTTTGTTCCCTGCAGCATAGATTATAGTAATGTTGCTATGGCCACAAATCTCCCACAAATTGCTGCAGACAATTCATGAATTTCCTTTTTTATTACATCCTAACACTGAAAACCAACGAGGCTGCCAGAAAACCTCTCCCAGGGAAATCTGTAACCGCTGGAGCTGCAGGAGGGGTTGGAATACAGGTAGTGTGAGTATTGCTGTACTGGGGGATGCTGCAAAGGGAATCTTGTTGCTGGAACTTTGGGATGCTTTTGAGGTGAAGTAATTAAATTAACCCAAAATATCTAGTTGCTCACTTCGATCCCATGACTCCTGATTAATTAGTTATTCCCATCTCCAGGGTAATTGGAGACTCAGGATGCCTGAGTCATAAGCATGGAGCCCTGTAAGCTTTATCCTGTTTCGCTTCCTTTCCTAAGGAAACTGGTCAGGAGAGTCTCACCTGGCAGAGCAGTGGGGGCTCCTGAGGCTAAGCAGGGAGATCCCTGACTGGGAGTGCTTCCTGCAGTTGTATTTTTTCCTCCTGTTTGTAGCTTTGCTCACTCACAAAGGAGCGTGGACCTTCAGCAGCATTCGGGTGCCCTGAGCACTGAAGGTGAGGGATTTGTGATTGGTTTCTTTCTGGTTTAAATCAGGCTGTGCATGTGGTGTGAAATCATTCATCTACAACTCTTGTCTTTGTGGGCAGGAGGAGGGACAGGGGAGGAAGTTGGTTTTGGCTGCAGTGCAGCTTTCTCACCCCACAGGCCCCCGTGAATTAGTCTGTGGGGGTTTTCTCAGGGATTGAGGAACAGGGCTGTGAACAAGACTCCTAAACACCACTTGGTCACTGCCTTCTGTGGCCCTGGGCAAGTCATTTAGCTCTTTCTTACCTTAATTGGCCTAATTAGTGCCTTCAAGTTATATCAAAGTTCTGGTAATTGGTGCTTCTGGTTGTACACCAAGGCAGTGACCAAGAGCCCTGGTCATGTTCAGCCCTGTTCCTTGTTAGTCTGTAGCCAAATAAACATCAAAACTCCTGTTTGCTGTTTGATGTGACAGCTTGGAGGTGATGACTGAGTTTAGAATCTCAGATGGGTTGGGTTGGAAGGACCTTAAAGCATATCCCATTCCACTCCCTGCCATGAGCAGGGACACCTTCCACTATCCCAGGTTGCTCCAGCCTGGCCTGGGACACTTCCAGCGATGGGGCAGCCACAGCTTAACCCAAAGTGTAGCTTGACCATTCCAGCACTCAGATTCTACTGCTGTGACCTTGTTGTTTGAAAGTCAAACCTCATGTTTTTTTCCTCAATTTGTTAATTTGATCCTCATTGAAACCCATTCTTGGTCCTTGTCCTTTTCTGGATCATGGGGTAGATTTTTTGGTTCCATGTGAGAGAGCATGAGCTTTAGTGCATTAAACTGTTCGTTTCACAAGCTTAGACTCACATTTTGTGTGTCTACAGTTTGTATCATTTGAGGAACTGCGACATTTATGGTTGTTAAATGTGATGGAACCTCGCTGCCCAAGGTTAGAAATCATGGAAACACAAGATTTGGATTTTCAGGGACCCTAAAGATGTAGTTCCAACCCCCTCCCATGGGCAGGTTGTGCCTGTATCTTGGTAAAGCCCAGCCAGTGTTTTGGATCTTTCATGTTTGTGGTTTGTTCTTCTTGGGCTGCCTGGTTTTTGTGGGTGTCGTGGGTCTGTTGTGTAGTGCTTCAGCAAGGATCAGTATTTTGGGGTGGCTCTACACAAAGTTTAGGAAGAAATCCTAATGCATTTACTGGAGGCTCCTGGAGCACTTCTGTGATGAGACTGAGAAGGACAAATGTCTAGGAAGTGAGACATGGAATGAGGATTGTGCTGGAATTGGAAGCAAAGGAGGGAAGTGTCCTGGATGAGGAATGGGGGATGAGGAGACATGTTCAGTTTGTGGGCAGAGGCCATGCAGAGGCCATACACCCTGATTTCATCCTTTTTTATTCTCCTCTGGTTTTTTACTTCCTTCTCCTGCCGTTTGCACTTACGGTACGCACACTTTTAATTCATTTCAAAGAAGGGGAAAAAAATACTGAAACCGTTTTGGCAGCTTCAAAAGCAGGAAATCCGAGTTACTGTGGTGTGGCTGTATCAGCCTGTTCTCACGCTGATGGCCTGAGCTTTACCACCTTCAAGTCCCCTTCCCATGGCACAGGGAGCTCAAACTGGGCTGCTGGGGCTGGAGAAATCCAGGCTTTACCAAATGGACAGGCTTGGACAGCTCCAACACCCACTGGCCTGCTCAGTGCAGTTCTGTTGTCTCACATCCATGGTGAATTCTCATGTTCACCCCACAAATGGTCTTGTAACTGACTGAGCAAAAAGATTTATGTTCAGGGAGAGTCATAAATGAGCTCTTTCCCCAGCACTTAGTGTGCTAAATGTTAGTGTGATGTTTTTCTTCCTCCAGAACTGGAATGCTTGGCACAAAAGGGATGTGGATGTGTTAGAGTGGGTCCAGAGGAGGCCACAGAGATGCTCCAAGGGCTAGAGCCCCTCTGCTCTGGAGCCAGGCTGGGAAGGCTGGGGATGTTCACCTGGAAAAAGCTCCAGGGAGAGCTCAGAGCCTCTTCCTGTGCTTAAAGGGGCTCCAGGAGAGCTGGAGAGGGACTTGGGACAAGGGATGGAGGGATAAGACACAGGGAACGGCTTCCCACTGCCAGAGGGCAGGGATAGATGGGATGTTGGGAAGGAATTTGGCCCTGTGAGGGTGGGGAGGCCCTGGCACAGGGTGCCCAGAGAAGCTGTGGCTGCCCCTGGATCCCTGGAAGTGTCCAAGGCCAAGTTGGATGGGGCTTGGAACAACCTGGGATAGTGGAAGGTGCCCCTGCCCATGGCAGGGAATTGATTTTTAAGAGTCTTTGACAAGATGATCTTTCAAGTCCCTTCAACCCAGACCATTCTGCGATGATTTGAAGTGTCACAAATGTGTGTCAAGTGTGGGTCCTTTGTAGTCCCTGTGGCCACAGTTTTCAGAGGACACAGCATGGAGCAAACAACACACGTGGCTCCAGGTATGTTCCCTGTGGAAGGATCTGTACCTCTGGTGAAGGGAATTCTCTTATCATGCAGCAGGTGCAATGTGCTGCTTCTCACCCAGAACTTGCTGATTTTTCCTTTCCAAACTTGTGTTCCTCCGAATCCTCGGCTGCTGGGCTTGGGTACACTCAGGATCTTTGTCATAAAAAGCTTCTGGCTCTAATCCCTCAGAGTGCCATCAAAATACAGATAAAAAATGCTACAGGTCCTCCTTGATGTGTGTGTGGAGGTGGAGAGAGGCTGGGAGGTGGATTTTTGGAGGAAGAACTGCGTGGAAATCCTTTCCAATTCCGTTCCTGTAATCAGTGCTTAACATTCTTGTTCTGTGCTTCAGCCCCATACCTTTAACTGGAGTGCTCTGAGATTACTTACCTGAAAGGGATGGAGGTTCATTATGTTAATTGGCTCTGAAATAACTGCATCAAATATCAGTAACTGGTATTATTATTCTGCTCTTCTTGTGTCCTAGGGTTTTCAGGGAGCAGAAATTAATATGGAAACCTGTGCTTTGTGCTGTGGTTGCCAGCGGAGCCTCACGTGAGGTTAGGGTTTCAAGAGGCTGTTCAGTGATTCTGGTAGCAAAGAGTGGGACTGGTGACATGGGGAGGGGAAAGATCCCTGCTTGGAGATGTCTGTGCTTGATCCCAGCTCCAGGGAGAGCTCCCTGCTCCCATTGAGGGCAGTCAGAACTGTGAATACAGCAAAGGCACGGCCACTTGGCAGATGAACTATGGATGTGTGGCTGGAAAATTGATTTTAGGAGGGAGCAAGTGTGGAATAAGCTGGTGTTGCCACTCCTGACTGCGCTGCCTAAAATTGTTTGGAGAAGGGATAACTCCTTCTGGCATAGTGTGTCTGGCTGCTGCTGACAGCACTATTTCTACCCAGTTATGAGATCGTTTTTCAATCAAAACTCTTCCAGCTCTCCAGTTTGTCCAGAATGGTTTTGTCCCTCATGAGGCAGAGTGGAGCTTTCCTGATGGCACTGACAGGAGTGAGCTGGGGCATAACTCAACCCTCTCTAAGCTGCAAAAGCAGAGCAACATTTTGGTAATTTGCTGTAATGGGATCTCTGCTCTCAGAAGAATTTGTAATGTAGGTCGGGATTTGGTGTGGATGGGAGGATGTCAAAAGAAGGGAGGGTAGCTGGATAATTCCTCCTGAGGGACAACAGTGGGGCAGCTCTGATCTGTCTGTGAGCAGGGACAGGACACAGGGAATGGCTGGAACTGTGTCAGGGTGGTTTAGCTTGGATATCAGGAAAAGGTTCTTCCCCCAGGGTGGTGGGGCACTGGAACAGCTCCCCAGGGAATGGGCACAGCCCCAAGGCTGCCAGAGCTCTAGGAGCATTTGGACAAAGCTCTCAGGGATGCACAGGGTGAGATTGTTGGAGTGTCTGTGCAAGGCCAGGGGTTGGATTGAGATCCTCATGGGTCCAACTCTGGATATTCCATGATTCTGCAGTGGATGAGGAATTTAAGAAGGTTGGAGTAGGAGCCAGAAGCTGGAGCAAGGACAGCATTAGCAGGTAGGAGATCAGGTCCATGGAGAGGAAATGAGAATAAAGGAGATGTGAATCTGCTTTTGGTTCCTCCCAAGCATTTCTTTCTAAGCACATCTGTTTGTTTCCACTCTATTCCCTAGTGATCCCTTGGGATCTGGCTCTGGCAGAGGGCTGGAGGGTGACATGCTGAGGAGTGCTGGGCTGCTGCTGTGGTTTCTTGACTGGGATATGGCCAGGATACCCAGGAGGTGTTTGGGAGAGGTGTGTGGCCATCCTGACTGGAGGGGAGAGTGAGACCAAACCATGCTCAGTGTGTAGGGCTCAGGAGTTATTCCTTGTGCATTGTGGAAGAGCAGGTGTTTGTAATGATTCCCCTCCTATTCCTTCCTGTCCTGTAGCAGCCAGGCTGGAAGTTGCCAAGGGAGTTGCTTTTTCCATCCCTGGGGTCCTGTAATCAAACCCTTTCCTACATTTGTCCAGATCAAATTACAAATACGTGGGTACTTTTACATTTGTAAAAAATTTGTAACACAAATGACAGCTACAGGCCAGGTGCTGATTGCACTTTTACCCTCATCTACAGCACCAAACATCCTGGTTTCATCTTCTGCTCTCTTCTTTTCCAAGTATTAGTTTGCTTGGCAAAACCAGAGGGATCTGCATCACCTCTCCAGCACTGGAATCAGAGATGAGCTGGACCATCATTGCTGATGCTCTTTAAAAGCTGAGTTCCAGCTTTGGAGGTTCTGTGAGTTGGGAAGAGTGTTAGAGCCATGTAACAGCTATAAGGAACTATTAAAAGGAATGGAAGATACTGATTTGCAGAAGGAGAGCTGCTCTGAGGCAGTGGATAAGAACACGGTGGGCAAAGGAATTATTTTTTCTCTTCAGCTGCCTCGTGGATGCCTGGAGCTTTGTAAGGAAATTTGCCACAGTCTGATGCACTCATTGTGGACAAACTTTGATGCTACTGTTTTAGGACTGTTTCCTTATTATTTGAATCTTTGCTCAGAAAAAAGATCTCAAGGGTTTTTTTTCACCATGTCTCTGAGTCCTCTCTGAGCAGTGCAAGACGCTGTCGGCCTTTCAGTCGAGTCAGATTTTCTAAAGTTTGGCCTCTTTTGTTTATTTATTTATTTTACTTTTAAAAATAAAATATTCCTTAGATTGAAGTTGGAATGATACAGCTTCCATCTGGGAACTACTTTAAATTTAATTTGAAAAAACAGACTGTAAAACACACAGTCATAAAAACAGTTTGTCCTTTCCAATGTACTAGAAAATGATTCTCAGCAGCCTCTTAATGCCCTCTGCTCGCCTGTATTTAAGCTCCATGACATGCTCAGAGACACAGCTACAGTGGATTTTAATACTGACTCATACATAAATTCCCACTATGGATCATTTGGGGAAGATTAATATGGAGAATATGTTAATAGTAAAGAGTTTGAAGTCATTGCAGATTTTGCAGCCCTGAGTGTGCACGAGGAGCTTGGTGACTGTAAAGCTGCTGTCCAGTTTGACTTGAAAATGGAGATTACTCGCAAAATGTGCTTTTAACTTTGGAAATTGTGTGCCTGTGGGTGTGCACAAATGCTCCTGCCTTAGAACCATGGAATCCCAGAACACTTTGAGTTGGAAGGGACTTTGGAGATCATCCCATCCCACCCCTGCCATGGGCAGGGACACCTCTCGCTAACCCAGCCTGCTCCAACCCCCTCCAACCCAGCCATGGACAATTCCAGGGATCCAGGGGCAGCCACAGCTTCTCTGGGAATTCCATTCCAGGGCCTCCCCACCCGCCCAGCCAAGAATTCCTTCCCAGTATCTAATCTATCCTTGCCATCTGGCAGTAGGAACCCATTCCCTGTGTCCTGTCCCTCATGGCACTATCCAAAAGTGTGGATCAGTTTTTTCTGCAGACTTCTGGAACCCAGCTCCCTGCTTTTGGCTTTTTAGCATTCCTTGTGCCTCCAGCTCTAGTCAGGGCAATTTTTGGGTATGAGGCAGGAGCGAGGCACCACTTAAGGACTTAAGGATTTACAAACTGATCCCATCAATTTTCCATAGGGTGCCACTGATTTCCCAGGCTTTGATTTGATGCTGTTATTCACGAGCATCTCCCTCAGCCCCAGGGAGGTCCCTTGATTAAGTCATCAATGCTCCATGGGACCTCATGGGGAGCCCAGGCTGCCTCAAATAATGAGCTGACAAGAGTGGCAGCATCAGCTCTATCAGCATCCTGCCCCATCCCTTCTCCTTTTGATTCCTTATTATTCATGGTGGGCTTGGTTATGGTGCCATCTGATTTTTGTGAGAGGGAGTTTCTTGTTGTTTGGCTGTGGAGAAAGAGAATTGGGCAAGGATCATGTAAAAGCAGTGTCTGGCCATGTTTGACCTGTCCTGCTTCTACTTCATCCCCAGCTTCAGGGTTTGCTGGAAACTTCAAAAAAAAAACCAAACCCAAACAAGCCAAACGAAACATCAAATTGCTTTTGAGTAACGTGAAATCCTGATTATGGAAATGTGAATCCTGTATCACAGCACACATATTCATGTTCTGCCTTCTCAGAAATCCTGCTGGTGGCCTGTGCATGGGCATCCAAAGGGAATTTTTAAAAACTTGTTGGAGTGGCTGTGTGAAACCAATAACCTTCATGGCTGAAATGGATGGTTTTGGGTGGAAAGCAGGACTAATTTGTATTTTATGGACAAATAAACTGTTGAGGTCTTTTCCAAAGGTCCAGACAGCCTACATTGGGTATTGCAGCAAAGCAAACCAGCAGAGAAGGGTGGGTAAGAGCCCTGAGAGGGGATTGATGGATGTTCTTAATCTGGGAGAGGGGAATGGTGGCATTCCCAAGCTTTTTCTGTGTTTGAAATTCCTGTTTTCAGTTGTTCATATTATGCCAAACTTCAGGTTGAACATTCCAACTAGTTGCTTGCTGGTGCTTTTTGGGAAGACTGGAATGAAAACTGTTCGGCTGTTTTGGAGGATGGGACTGAGAAAATACATTTCTTTACAATTAAAAATAAATAAAAATAAAGGCAAGGTGACTAATTCAAGTCACAGTGCCTCTGCACTTGGGAGCAATGATTGGGTGGTTGGCAAATACCTCATTTGCAGTTCCCATAAAAATCCACCAAAGCTGGGCCAATTTGGAAACACTGAGGGAATAAAGGCAGGGAATGAAGAGGCAGAGGAGGGAGAAAAGATGTGTTTCTTAATCATCACTGAATATCACCCTTGGGTTGGATCCTGTCCTCGTTCTTCCCATGGGCTGTGTCATTTTGGGGAAGCTGCTGGAAATAATCTTTTCAGAAATACTCTTCCCAGAGCACTGGTTTTGAACACACTGGATTTAGTTTTGCAGGAATTATAGAATTAGGTGGGACCTGCCCTCTCTTTGTGTGCCTGTATG
The DNA here is from genome assembly GCA_013399455.1 of Anthoscopus minutus. NCBI lineage: Eukaryota > Metazoa > Chordata > Aves > Passeriformes > Paridae > Anthoscopus > Anthoscopus minutus. Next base: position 78,308 of record VWYI01042049.1, read on the forward strand.
TGAAAATATGTGTGTGTATATATAGGTGTGCAGTGGTGAAGATGATAAAATATCTCTGTATATAAATGTGAAAGTGTTTAAGGCTGGGCTGGATGGGGTTTGGGGCATCTTGGGGTAGTGGAAAATGTCTCTGCCCTTGCAGGAGGTGGAACTGGATGAGCTTTTGGGTCTCTTTCAAGCCAAACCATTCTGTGGTGTATTAAAATCTGAGACATCCCCTCACTAGCAGAAGCTGCTGGTCCTTGCCCATGCTCTGAGGCTCCTGTCCTTGTGAAAGGACAATGTTGGTGCCTTAAGAGCTTCATCCTGGGCCAAATTTGGGTTGAAACAGCTTCAGAAGATTTTAGAAGAGGAGTCAGAAAACACAGTTGTAAGAATTGTACTTCTGTAAGAATCCAGGCTGGAGGTGGGATGGTGCATTGGGCTTGGAGCCTCATGGGGGACAGTGGGGATAAAACCCCTTCTTTTTCTTTTGGTGGAGGTGGTGGTGACCTGCAAGAAAAATAAACATGTTGAGGCTTTACAGAGTGTTTTGGACCTGTCTTGGCACAGTTCTTCCTTCTCCATCAGGAAGAACATTTTTATAAAAGTGGCAACAATCCCCTACATCCTAATAATCCTGATATGGGGAATTTTTCTTTGCACAGTGGCTGAGATGACCAGCCCATGCTCAGGTAAACCAGCAGGAGTCAGTGCAGGAGATGTTCCTGTGTAAAAAACCAAACCAGCAAACAACCTGCTTGACTTCCAGGTGGAGCCTGTGACAAAATGCAGCAGAGCTCTGGACTTCACAGCCTTCTAGTAAAGCTTTTGCATGTGTTGAGGTTACAGAATTAAAATCACTGCTGGTGGCACCACCCATCGTTCCTGTGGTGGCAAAGGCCTGCAGGAGTTGCAGGTAGCAGGAGGAAAATGTGAGATTCACTGAAGGATGATTTGTCTTATCTGCTGGGCAAACACTTGGATTTGCCAGTTTTTCAGGTTATTTTTGTTTGAGTGAGAGCAGATAAGCAGATTCCTTTTTTAAGGACCGCTTCTTGTGCTTAATCAATTTTCTCTTGTCCATAGTGAAAAGAAATTTGAGTGTAAAAATTGTGCTTATAGGGAGGAGTGGGTTCTCTGTGAGCTGCTGTGAACAAATCCATCTTTGTGTGACCAGGCAGCATCAGAGCTGTCATGAAGATCATGTCTCTGCTCTTATTTCATCAGAATAAGAAATAAGAGTCATGGAAAGGTTGTGATAAAGCTGTAAATATGATCATGGGAGTTCTTAGGAGAAGCTGCATCCTGGCCCTTGTGATTTTCATCAAGTACAGAGAACAAGAAAATCTGTGGAGTTCACAACACCAGTGGAGTGATAAATTGTTCCAAGAATATGATAAATATGAATATGACTTGGAGCAATCCAGCTGATTTTTAAACAGGAGGATGGAGTGAGCAGAGTGGGCTGTGCCTGGGGCAGAGGGCTCAGCCCTCCAGGAGCAGCTGCTGTGCAAAGGTACTTGGGGTTGGACTGAGCAGCCAAATCTGCTTCAGTTCCCAGAATAAGAAGTGTTTGATGCCATCTATGGACATGTGAGCTGGGAAATAGGGGAAAAAAAAAGGATGTTAGGATGTTTTTATTTAAAAAAATAAATTTCTGAAAATACTTTTCAAGTAGCTTATTTAGCTCCATTATCCTTATGTTAAAATAGATGTGGGAAAAGCTGGCGATCCTGCAGGACGAGCAGCAGGGAAGCTTTTGGATCAGGGTAAAAATATCTAGAGTTGAACTTTTAAACTCTCCCACTGTGCCTGTGGGTCAGGAGAGAGACCAAAACTTGAGTCCCTTCTCTGGGGAGAGGATGCTGGATGCTGCTGAGTCCTGGAGAGGGTGGGGAGAAGCTGTTTGGGATTGAAAGGTAGACATGGGCTGGGATTAATCACTGCAGCAAATCCCCAGGAAGGGGTGGATTTGCTGCCTCTGAATTTATCTTTGGAGGTTGAACTTGCTTTTGCTTAACCTGTGGGAATGCTGAGGTCCAGAGAGGGTGACATCAGTTTGATGGCAGTGAGCAAAGGAATTTTCCATTGCCTTTCTTGACAAAATCTCAAGGCACCTTTTCTGCTGTGAAAGCAAAATGCCGTCGTGGAACAGAGGGTGGCTTTGCACCATAAAATCCTGGGAGTTCTTGCTTGGACCAGTTCCTTTCAGATGAATTTTGGCAGTGGGGGAGCTTAGGACAATTTTCTGGAAGGGGATTGTTGCCTCTTCTATGTGTTCTTCCTGCTGGAGAAGGAAGAACTGTGCCAAGGCAGATTCTGATGTGCCTGGAGTTATTCTTTGCAGCAGTTCATTTACCCTGAGCATCCCTCACTTTCATGGTAATTCTCTGTGCCACTCAACTGGTTTAAGGTGAAAAGGATTTGTGATATCCCCAGCTGTTGGTTCAGGTGAAGAGGAACACTAAGAACCTTAATTTGAAGGTCCTGTTTTTATCCCTGAATGTCTTGAGCCTCTGAAGTGAAGATTTTTTTAAATAAAGTTTTTCTAAGTTAGATAAGGGGGGGAAAAATTTTTCTTTCCTCTAAAAAGTAAGTCCTAATCATGGAATCATTTAGGTTGGAAAACTTCTCTAAGATTATTGAGTCTAACCATCCTCCAGCACTGCCAAGGCCACCAATGACCCATGTCCCCAAGTGCCACATCCACACAGCTTCTAAATCCCTCCAGGGATGGGGGCTCCACCACTGCCCTGGGCAGCTGTGCCAGGGCTGGATAACCTTTTTGGGGAAGAAATTATTGATAATACCCAATTTAAATATTGTCTTTTGCTTTATTACTCCTTCTTGATAAGTGTTAGGAGTAAAGGTTCCACAGTAAATGTCCTGTTTTCCTTATCCACCCTCATTTCCACCTTGGAAATCCCTCCTGTGCATTCCTCCTTTTCCTATGCAGCTCAATTTGCAGACTTGAGGGAATTTAGNGTGCATTCCTCCTTTTCCTATGCAAAGCCCTCTCTATCAGCTCAATTTGCAGACTTGAGGGAATTTAGGGATTTTTAAAGGGAATTTTTGTCCCTTTGGGATTTCTGTGCTCACTTGGCTATCCAAAGGTCAAGGCTGAGAGTTGTGGCTCCTGCAAGAGGGCATGAAAGGGGAATTGTGGCATCTGGGGTGAGTGATTGGGAGCACACAGGGCTGTCAGTGGAGCATTTCCAGCATGAGTTACACCCTGCCTTGTGTGCTGGCAGGCTCCTGCTCAGCTGGAAGGTGAATTATTAGCTTAAATCCCTTTCCCTTCCGGTGACTCAGCAGCTTTTAGGGCATCTCCAACCTGCCTGAATTTGGATCATGAGTCTGAACCCAGCCTGGCAAAGTTTGTGAAGGTACAGGATAAGGAAAAGCCAGGAGAAACTTTGGTGGCAGGTTTAGACTCTACTCCTGGGGCCAGGGGGGATAATTTCCCTATTTGTTTCTGGGAATTCAATTGGTTTTGTTCAGGTTTATGGAAGAAACTAACAGTTTATCCTTTACCAGCCTGTTAAAATTCCTTTCTCACAGTGGGATCATAAAATCTTTGACTTTCTCTCTGCTTGCAACAACAGGTTTTAATTTCCTTGTTGGTGGGATTTTGTTTGCTGAAATGGATGGTAAATAGGGGCTCTCTGAAGTTCTCTTGTGGGATTTCTCCCCCCATAGATCCCTTCTGTGTTATTCCACTCATAATAACAGGATTTCCAAGCACTCCTTCATTTCCAGCTCTGCTTTACACATTCTTTTCTAGAGGATTAATATGCTGGGTAACCTCTGTGCATAAACAATTCAGGAGCAAAGGCTGGAGAGCAAATGCAGTTAATGGACCCTGATGGATTTTTTGCCAGTTTTATGAGACATGTTGCCTGAATTAGCCTGAGAAACTTTTCTGCTCTTAAATATCAGAGCTCAATTTAATGTTTTGTGTTGTCCAAACATCTGCTGGACTTTGGCATCTCCTTAATGGTACTTGGAGTGGGAGTGCCAGGAATGCTTTCCAGAGCTGTGCATCTGGGCTTGTGTTGCTCTGTCTCCATCATGTTGGCCTTCAGCTCAGATTGGAACATCCCAGGAATGATTTCCTGGGCATATTAGGTTGTAATATTTGTCTGCCTTAGTGCAGGAAAATGAGCTTAAATAACTGTATTGAAACCAAATTTTAGATTGGCAGTGGGGAAAATAATGGTGGTACAGACTGATGAGGAAAAGAAAAAACCAGCATTGATAAGAGCCTTGAAAGAAGGGGAGATAGGGAAGCAAGTGGAGATAATTGTCAGGGAAGAGGGAGATGGAAGCAGATTGGGAGGTTTTTGTGACCAGGAGTAAAGGAAAAAGCTTTTTGGTGAACACTGAGGATGAGCAGAGGAAAATGGACAAATTTCTCTGGCTGGTGAAGAGATGAGGTCGGAAAAGAAAAGTGTGAACATCAAATATCCCAAGATGCCATTTAGTGCTGTGTGTTCCACTCCTGGCCTTCCCCAGCCCCCATGGGCAGGGATTGCTCTGGGCCACCTGGGGCTGCAAATTCTCCATCCCTTTTTACTGCAGGGCAGAAGGAGATCTGTGTACATATCTGAGAAGCTGGGTTTAATTTCCAGGAGGATGTAGGTCTAACTTGTTTATGTTGGAACAGCAAGCAGGAGAGGCCAGGAGGAGACCATGTGTGTAAGAGCAGGGCTGGATTCCCTGTGGAGCAGAGGAGCCTTCCTGGGCATCTCTTCACAGCTGCTCTCTGCATCAGGCATGGAAAAGAGAAAAGCAATTTAAATGTTCTTTAAGAAAGATAACAACAGCAAAGTTCTGTTTCAAAGGATGGAAGGCTCCTTACCCACTAAACACATCCCATCACGTAGATTCCTGTGATCTCCAGAGACCTTTAGGAGCTGCAGCTCACCACATCAAAGGAGTGTCCGTGGGGCTTGGAGTACAAACACAGAATATTTAGGTGCCATAGGGGGCTCACAAGGCTCTGAATCCATGCCCAGGGAACTGATATTCCCTTGGCTAAGACACCATCTGACAGCCTCTCCCTTCCAGACAACTCTGCATCAAAGGTGACCTGAAAAACTTTTTGTAGTACATTAAAACACATCCCAAACTTAAAAATGCCAAAGTCCGGGTTGAAGAACTTTCCCTCTGCTTAAAAGATGTTTCTTTGCAAAATAAGTTTTGCTTGTCCTCACAGATTTTAAGGTTTGGGAAGCCTGTCCTGGCACAGTGTGTGTGTGCTGAAGGGGACATGAAGGCACTCAGAGCAGGGGGAACAGTTGAGAATAATCCATGCTCCAATACTTGTGTGGCATCATCTGTTGGGATTCCCACTGTCAGAGAGCAGGGCTGGATGGGATATTGGGAAAGAATTCTTGGCTGTGAGGGTGGGGAGGCCTCGGCACAGGTTTCCCAGAGAAGCTGTGGCTGCCTCTGGATCTCTGGAAGTGTCCAGGGCCAGGTTGGATGGGGTGAGGATGAGGATTTCTCTGCCCATAGCACAGAGTGACCAAGGTGCAGCAGTGTCCCCTCCATGCTGAGTCAGGATCAAAGCAGGACCCCGTGGTCCTGTGAGCCCTTCCAGGACTGTGAGCCTTGGACCTCCCTCTCTGCAAGCACCCCAAGAGCTGGGATAAGGTGACCCACGTGTGTTTCATGGTAGGAGATGGGGACCTCAGGAAAGCTCAGCACCCTGGGGAGCAGTGAGGACACCAGGCTCAGTCATTTGTCTGCACTGCACACTGCAGTGCTTTGACCAGGAGTGGCCCTGTTCATTCCACACTCCCACAAAATAACATTTCCCTGTTTTTCCAGGATAGTTGCCCTAATGGGATCTGGAATCAAGTCCTGTGCTGGGCAAGCAGCCAGCAGACGTCTCAGCAGTGGGATGTTCTTCCCCTCCAGCCCTGCAGCATGCAGGACAGCTGGATGGGGATGAAAACCAACATCTTCCACCAGCTTGGGGTGGTGAGGAGAGGGGTTTGGTCCCTGAGGTCAAGGAATTAATTTGATTTTTGATCATCTGTAGGGAGGAATCCAGCAGAACCCCAGGGTGCTGCTGGGATGGAAAGCAGGCGCCTGCAGTCTCAGGAATCTTCAAACCATTTCTCCTCTGGCCAGCACTGCTGGAGGCTTTCCTGGATTGGGTCTGTGCCAGCCTCGTTGTGCTCCTGTCCCCAGCTTGTCACCTACCTTGCTGTGTCCCAGCAGATGTGACAGAGCGCTGCTGGCTCCTGATGGAGGGGAGAGTCACGACGTGTTTCTGTGTGTTCCTGTGGCTTGGCAGAGCTGCAGAAATCAGCATTTCCCCCTGTTTTATGGATCACCCTCCCCTTCTGCCAAATGGGAATAACATTGCTGAAAGTGCCTGTTGTCGTGAGGGGACAATTTGGTGGCATTCAGGAGTTGCTGAGTCTTGAACAGCTTCTGCTGTTCAAAGTTGGAGTTTTTGGGTACTTTTTTTTCTGTTCAAATAGCAGCTTGCAGCGGGCCAGAAACTGTTGTGACAGAGCCTTTAAAATCCTTAAGCTGCTTGAATCACTCCAAGGAGCCAGGCAATAAAAGAGCTGGAATAAAATGTATCCCACAATGTCCTTCACTTCTGCTGACAATTGCAGTTTAAATTACTGGTGCAACCTTTTAGCATAGCTGGCTTGTAAAAAGTAATAAAATATAAAATGAAGTTGGAACAGCGACTTGCCACCTCTTCTCTGGTGGAGAGTAGGGAGAAACCACCCTTTCTGGGGGGTGATCCTGTGCTGAGGTGCTGTTTTTGCTTTAATGACAAGTGATCAGAATAAAATATTAATATATGCTGGAATTTTTACATCATATTAATTATATAGTGTTTATTAGACAAGGGCCTTCACTTTAATCGTGAAGTACTGGTATTTATTCTATGGAGAGCCTGATGTTTTCCAGAGCTTACATTAAAATTAGGCTTTTAAAAAAAAACCAAACTCTTAGGCTCTCTTCTAGTGGAAGGTGTCCCTGCCCATGGCAGGGGGTTGGAATGAGATGATCTTTCATCTCCTTCTAACCCAAACAATTCTGTGGCTGTCAGGAGAGTGGTTTGTTTGACTGATAGATTTGGGCATCCCATTGCCAGATGCTCTGATTCCTTGGCTCCTTTGCTCCAAGTGGCCAGAGTTTCAGGGACTCAAAATAATCGGTGACTTTGATTAAAAAAATTGATGAAAAAAAAAAACCCCAAAAAACCCCAAAAAAGTGCAGATTTTAATTTTTTTAAACTGTCAGCATTCCAAGCCTGCCATAAAACATCTCCAGACCTGGGTGAGGCAGCGAGGGCTGTGCAGATGCTGGGCTTGTGCAGCACCGGGTGAGGTTTGAAGTGGATATTTCACAGGTCACGTTGAAATGAAACAGCTGTGGCTGTTGAGTAACATCTTCATTCGTGATTTCTGGAGAACCCTGGCAAGAACTTTGCAATCAGGGAAGGAAGGAGGGGTAGAAGGGTCCTGGCTGTTCTTGTTTCTCCAAACATTTTGTAGCTGGGTGCAGATGGAACCGTGCCAGGACCTGCAGCCTGCCAGGAGGGATGAGCTCCCATCACCATGTGCTTCCTTCTTTGTATCCCGAAGATGTGGGCACTCAGGAAGTGTTTTGCCAGCTGAAATGAAAGGGATGGAAGGGGATGGAAGCAGCCTTTATAAGCAGCACCAGCCTCCAAGCCCTGAGTCCCTGCTGGGAGCTGGGACTGGGGAGAGGCTGCAAGTATGGAACACATTAGTGAGAGTCAGGGTGGGGAGAGGGAGGCTGAGATGCTCTGCTGTCCCAGAGGCTGTGTAGGAGGATGAAGGCAGGATGTGGATGTTCCTTTTTGTTTCAAAACAAAGGGAAATGCCACTGATGGCCAAGCTGAAGGATAATCCTGGAGCCTCAGGCTTTTCTTAACAAAAGGTATTTTATTTTTCTTTTAATTTTTTTTATCTGTTTGTCTGCTGAGATCAGACAAATTGTTTGCAGCAGTGGCGTGGCTGAGAGAGGATTTGAGCTAGGGAAAAAGCTGGATGAAGAATTGGTAGGAATTGCTGGGCTTGAGACTGGACTTGGTGGGTGGAACTTAAGGTGTGTCACGGAACAGGTCAGGCTGGGTGGCTTGCAGTGATCCTCTTGGGCCTTGGGACTTTATGGAACAATGGAGATAATGATTTCATTTAATATTTTTTGTGAGAAATGATGGCATGGATGTAAGCTGAGAGCTGTCATTTATCAGGGGTTTTACAGGAAGAACTTTGTGTGAAGTGAGCTGAGAAAGCTGAGAATGCCTGGAAGCGGGCTCAGAACTGTTGGAGCAGGGAGCTGATGACCCACATCTGATCCCTTTTAGATTTGCAATATCCCTCCTCCAGGTGCTCTCATTTGTGCCTGATTCCCCCTTTAGTGTTCTTCAGCCTCCCTTACTCCCCAGCAGCCCAAATTGTCAAACTTGTGGGAGTTTCCAGGCTTAAGACCATGCCATAAATCACAGAATCCCAGGATGGTTTGGGAGGGAGGGGACCTTAAAGCTCATCTTGTTCCACGCCCTGCCATGGTCAGAGCCACCTTCCACTCTCCCAGGTTGCTCAATCCCTGCTTGGAGAGGTCCAGAAGGAATGTTTGTGTCAGACTGCTTGTCTTGCATGACGCCTCGAGGCTGTGCATAACTTATTTCTTGAGCCCATGTGGTCTTGTCTGTGTTTTTCTGTTAAACAGGAGGGAAACCCTTGAGATCAGCACCGGGAGAAAGAAGAGAGGTGGTGAAGGAGTCGATGTGGGATGTGGGACAGGCCTGAGCCAAGGAGCTGAGGGACAACAGGTAAAGCACAAAGGAGCACTGCAGTGCCAGGCTGCCCCATGCCTGGGGTTAAGCTGCTTCTTCCCTTGCTGGATTTTAACATAATTTACCAAAACACCTCACACCCTTCTAACAACACTCTCCTCCACCCCACAGACCAACTGAAATAATGGTGAGAAAAACTTGTAAAAATAGGGCAGGACCAGCACAGTCTCACCTCCAGAGCTTTAATCAAGCCCCTTATATATTTTTATGGCCATCGGCTCTTTCATTTAATCATCCATTAATTGCTGAAAGTTTTAGCCAAATTCATTTGGCAGAACTGCAGGCGAAGAAGCAGCATTTCAAAATATTCTGGTTTCAGCATTTTCATCAGTTTTCAATTCTGATTTTAAAGGCAGTGTGGAATGTCACTAATGGTCTGAGCTCAGTGTCTGGGTGCCTTGGGATCCAAATCCCTGCACACAGCTCGGGGGGAAGTTGGGCTCTGAACATTTTTCTTCTTTAGCATCATTCTCTGAGCAGATTCTTGTCCCCAAACTCTTTGTAATCGAGGTGTGAGGATTAGTCCATGGGTGCTGATCACAGCTCTTGCGGGGGTGTGTGGCTGCCTGGGAACCTTCCAATCTCACTGCAGAGGCTGGAATTGCTGCCAGCAGCACATTTCTCCTTCCCCAGTTTTCTTCTCACTCCTGTAAGGAAGCCAGAGGATGAGATTTTTGTGCCCTGTGCTGAGCCTTCAGGCTTTGGAGTATTGTCAAAACTGCTGATGAGTTTGGGCTCCAGCAAAGGTGTCAAGAGTGAAGCAAAGGAGTCACTCCCGTTCCAGGGAATGGCATTTCCTTGCACAGGGACACAAGGACACCATGAGGCAGTAGCATCCTGCACAAATCTACTCTGTCAGCCCAAGTTTTGGAGTGGAAGCAGCATGTGGATTGTGACTGGGAGCCACCAGAGTTATTCAAGTCAGAATCTGGCTGCTAAATCTGACTCCTGCTCTTAGGAAAACTTGGATGAAGTGTGACAGGCTGTGGTGACAGCTCAAATCACCTTGGGTGCTCTCATGGCCCCTTCTCCTCCTCTGTGAAGAGATCACAGCTGCATCTCTAATAACACACAGCCAGTTCAAGCCTCTTTTTGACTCACTGTCAGAGGATTTCTCCAGGAGTGCCGTGTCCTCGTGAGCCGTGCTTGGAGCATCTGCTCCGTATGTTCTGGGGCTGAACTGCTTCCAGCAACTTCCATCAGCTGTGCCTGTGATTTCCTGCAGGAAATCCAACCATGCAGGATGGTGTTTAGCTTCTGGGACTGTGCCTATCAAACCATCCTGGCATTCTTAAGTTGCCTTCTTTTATTATTTTTTTAAACCTGTTAGCTGTCTCCCCAACCCCATATCTGTGCAACTGTTGAGTTTCTTTTCCTCCCTTGTTCAAGTGAAAGAGTAAATCCTTTTTGATTTATTCCAGAGCAGCCCTCGAGCTCAGCTCTTGTAAGAGCCTGCTGACTTGGAGTTCAAAAGCTCTCACGGCTTTGAGGCCAGGCTGTGGTCTTCCATCTTGCCTCAAAGTTAAACTGAAAGAGAAAATTCCTTTTCTTCTTAAAAAGAAAATCACCATGCTGTGTAAGGGAATCAGACTTACCTGGAGCAGCAGAGAATGCCAGCATGCAGAATTCCAGGTTAAAATCTGGTTGTTTAGCAAGGCTTTATTTTCAAGCACTGAGCACGTTGTTTAGGAAGTGTTTTATGGAGATAAATACTCCTTTAAAAGCAGCGCTGTTGCCTGGCTGGGATCCAGCCTGTGATCCTACATTAAAGCATTTCTTGGGTGTTTAAACCACTACATTACCATGGTGGCTAGAAATGGTAGTTCTTATCCTTAACTTCCTGCAGATCTGCAGGATTAGATTAGATATTAGAAAGAAATTCTTTACTGTAAGAGTGGTGGTGAAGCCCTGGAATAGAATTCCCAGAGAAGCTGTGGCTGCCCCTGGATCCCTGAAAGTGCCCAAGGTGAGGCTGAACAGGGTTTAGAGCACCCTGGCATAGTGGAAGATGTCCCTGCCCATGCCTGGGGTAGAATGGAACAATCTTTAAAGTCCTTTCCAGCCCAAATCATTCCATGATTCAATGAGGTGCAGACATATTTGGCATATATTTATGTGTGTGCATGATTTATAGCATGTACAGGGCAAAACAAACCTCTAAGAACTATTTATATCCTATTTCACCTCCACAGGGCCCTGCTTAGTCCAGATTTATGCAGTTGTGGCTGCAGCTGTGAGCTAGGAAGGGCAGAGGTAATGGATGGAAGACTTTTAATAACTGTAGGGACCCTCCTTTTAAAATCCAGCTCCTCTGAGCAAGGTGACCTTGGCTCTGCTTCTGACTTGGGAATCCAGCCCTGCAGGGGGAAGGAGATGCTGATCCAGGGAGCAAAGGCTTGTCCAGACAGCAGCAGATGAGAAAGCCCAGGCTGGGCTGGTAGAGTTTTCAGCACATGAGCTTGTCAGGCTTGCAGTTAAAGCTATGGATGCTCTCCCAAATTTGAATTTACACCTGGGGGTGGTGTATCTCTGTTTTTTAAAAAGCTCCAGTCCTGCTATGGCATGCTGGGGAGAGAACCAGCTTTTTTACCTGCCTCCAAGCAGCACAAAGGACTGGCAGCATAAGTGACAGCTCAGGTAGCCCTCACAGGTGTGAGGAAATTCTCACATGGTGTTTTGCCAGCCCTTCTCTGCAGAGCTCTTCCAGAAATCCTTTCTTTCGAAGTTTTTGGGCCTATGGAGAGCATACATGAGAACATCATGGTGTTTTACCCACCTTCCAGGAAAAAATTGCATAGAAAGCTGAAACTGCAACAATTCTCTGGCATGTGTGGGTACAGTAAAGCCACACAGCTCAGGTGACAGTAATGGACAGGTAACAGGCAGGCTCTTCAGCTGTTTCTGTTCCCACTCTTCCTGCTCTTTCTTCAGCAGAGAAAACCCACATCCCGACCTTCTCCCGTGTTCTGAGCCAGCAATAAAATAAGAAAATGTTTTTTCCCCAAATCTAATTTGAAACATGATGACTGGACCGTTCTTCAACAGCTTCCAACTTAACAATAAAGAAACTTCACAGAGTGCTTGGCAGGAGCCTCTGTACATAATTTAGATCATAATCAGATGCATTAACACATTTTATATGGATCTCACGGGGGCCAGGAAGATGAGGTGTGCTGGGTAATTTCTTTCCAGATTTCTTTACCTGATTGTTTATTACTCGTGGGGACTTCATTTGTGGTCCAAATGTCACCAGCAGAATCCTGCTGCTTCATGTGCCTGCATCCAGAGTAGCTGCTAGCAAGGCTTCAAATTCCTTAATTGCTGTGTTCTCCTCAGTCATTCCATCTGTAGCTGTCAGAGGGAGGATGGGGAGGGAGAGGGGGAAGGGGAAACAAAAGCAAGGACCCAAATCTTGCAAATTGCTGAGCTTCCCCTGTGCCTGGAGCTCGGTGGGAGGGAAGGTGCTGAGAGTGCTCCATGTTTCCCACTGAGTACAATCAGGAGCTGCTGCTGGAGAGCTGCATGAGGGAAGCACTTCCTCTCCCTCCCTTTCCCTTTGAGATGTTCAACACAAGCAGCTCTAATTTTATAAATCTCCAGAAAACTTTTACAACACTCAGAGAAGAGAAATGGTCGTGTGTCTCTCGTGTTGCTTGATTGTTTTGCCATGAATCCACCCATGCCCTAGAAAGACATCCTTGTGAAATCTCTCTTTTGACAGAAAAATCTGTTGCTGCTTTGAAAAGTGATGTTTTGGATGTCTTTCTGCTCTGCTGGTTTGTATTATCTCCACAAAATGTGGGAAGTTCCCTGTCACTTCAACATCTCCTTTATACATGCTGGAGTAATAACCCTCCCCAGGTTCTTGGGATTTATTTGTTACTGATTGCCATGGAGTAGTGTAAAACTGGGATTCCCAGTCCTTCCCTAGCCAGGCTCTGATCCCAGATGGGTGCACAAATCTGGGACATGAGGGGCTGCTCTGTTCACTCACTCATCCAGGCTGGAACCACCCAATGGTGGCCTCAGCCAGCTGCCATTGATCCTGGCACAACCAGGAGTCAAACATCCAGGGCAAGTCAGATGTGGCCCTGTTTGGGGTGTGGGGTGTTTGGGCAGGTGAGAAAGCTCAAGAGCATGGAAGTGGCTGGATTTGGGCCAGAGAACAGGGGACCACAGCAGCCCATACCAAAACCACAGAGCTCCTTCTTCCCCTTTTTCACTCATAATGGTACTGAAAACCACCCCAGGCCAAAGGAGAAGCATGGATTTGTTTTGCCTTTTTTTTTTTTTTCTTCTCTTTAATAATTATTTCTCAACATCAGGTGATGATGCAACAGCATCCCAGATTAGCTGAGCTTGTAGAGTGGCTTTTAGCACAGAGAAATGAGTGTCCTTAAAAATCAGAGTTAATGGGGTTGCTGAATTTCCATTCCTTATACTGAGTGCATCCCTGTGTCTCACCCTGTAACTCCAGTGCCTTGTGCTGTTGAAGTGTCCACAGGGAGAGAGGAGAGGGTGAAAGCTGAGTCCTGAGCCCTATCCCACAAACTCCTGCATTTCCCTGGGTTTTCCAGCTAAGTACTGAGGAATGGTGTTACTTGCAGGATATTCTGCCTCAAGAATAAGCCAAAGTTTGGGTGGTTGTGCTCTCCTGAACAAACCCTTTCACCTCCATCTCATGATTCAAAATTGGCAGGAGACCATCAGAGCAGCCTGATCCAGGCTCTGAAGGGTTTATGTGAGCAGGGCAGGCAGGAGTACATGAGAGGGAGAAAATATCCCCAGTCCCTTTGCTATTTTTAGCCATGTCACAAGCAGTTTCCTTGTTCCCAGTGCCCAAGTTCCCAGCTGGGATTGATGAATTCTCCTTAGGTCAGTGGCACACACAGTTTGGACAAGCTCGATGGCTTCTGGGTCTGGCTGCCAGAGCTGCTGCTGAACAGGAGGAATGAGGAATTTGGGTTCTTTTTAGCATGGGAATATACTCTGCTACTTTAAACTGGCAGAGGGCAGAGTTAGGTTGGATTTTAGGAAGAAATTCTTTATTCAGAAGGTGGGGAGGCCCTGGCACAGGGTGCCCAGAAAAGCTGTGGCTGCCCCTGGATCCCTGGAAATGTCCAGAACAGGTTGGAGGAGGCTTGGAGCAGCCTGGGACAGTGGAAGGTGTCCCTGCCCATGGCAGGGGGTGGGATAGGATGATCTTTAAGGTCCCTCCCAACCCAGACCATTCTGTGATTCTGTATGCGGGATGCTCTTTAACTATCACAAGGAAGGAGAATAGACATAAAAAAGGCAGAATGGGAAAGATGAAACAACTCTTCTAGTTTTTGGGAATGAGAATAAAGTGCATTTTTCTGTATCGAGAAGAAGGATCTCTGTTGTGAACGTGTGTGGTTGCCCTCCTCTGGTTGAAAATAGAACAACCTCCCGAGACCAGAGACTTTTTCAGGGGCAGGATTGCCGTGGTTCTAATTTGGAAAGAGTCAGGATCATTTTAGATGTTGGGAATTGATCAGTGCAACATCTCACCCTTCATCTGCAAATCCACCCTGGCCACGGGGCAACTTCTGAGCTGCTGGAGGAGGATGAGTTGTGCAGAGGCAAGGGATGCACCAAAGCAAGAACGTGTCACTAAGCATGGACAAACTCAGCAGAGCTGGGTGCAGGGTAGGCAGGGTTTGGAGGGGCTGCAAAACACAGCTTGCTGCAAGATGTGGCTCTGAGGAATCTGCCACCAAGGCCTGGTGACCCCAGAGCCCTGTCACACCTCAGAACAGGCAGCTGACCCCTGCCTGCAGCTCTGCTCAGTGGAGCTGGCTTGAGTTATGCATGAGGCTGAGAATTATGTGACAGGTTTAATTAGCAAATCATTTGCTGACCTTCAGTTTTATAAAAATGGTCTGAAAGTGTGTTTATCAGCAGTTAGCTGTTCCAGCAGAGAAGCAGAGGCTTAGAGGGTTTAAGGGAACTGCATCCAGCACTGGTGATTTCCACTTGGGTGTGTTAGACCATGTCCTTGAAGGCTGCTGATACTAAGTCAGGTAGTCCTGGTCAGCAAAAAAATTGACTTGTGCTTTGGGTTTTGTGTTTGTTTTTTTTTTTTCTATCTGGATCAGGACCAGCAAAATCAGGGAGATAGCTGTGTGCTTTGCAAGAGGGTCTTAAAGGTGAAACCTTTGCTCTGCATTTGGAGCCATTTCAAACTGTGAATCCTAGGAACTATAGATATTGTCTTCTATGGATTTTGGCAAGACAGTTGTTGGAGCAGCTGAAGGGGAAGTGAAGCTGAGAAGAGCTTTTGACTTGGGTGAAACTCAATAGTTACTTTCCAGTAACGGGGAGGCATTAAAAAAAATGCCAAACCTGGTGACAACTGCAATTCAGACAGCATCTGATCCATGCTTTTTGTCTCCCACTACAGCAACCAGACAGGATCCAGGGTGGGATGTGCACACCTTGTGTATCTCTCTGCATGCTGGATACATGGAAGGATTTGTGGAAATGATTGTGTAGTGGTTGAGCAGAGAGCTGGTCCTTAAAAGGCTGTCCCTTAAATGTCTTTCAATGCCAGCCCAACCCATTTAATCTCACACCATTGCTCTCATGAATGTTTTATCACCTCCTACAAGTATTAAGTCCTACAGTGCCACTAAAACACGTTGAATTTTAGTGTGAAAGGGGTGGAAGTGTCCCTGATTCCCACAGTCTGTAGAGATGTATTCCCCTGTCCAGAGGTAAACGTTGGAGAGAGGGAAGCACAGTGTGCTGGAGGCTCCTGGCTGCCACCAGCTCATACATCCAGTGAAAAGCTGACAAAGAGGTTTTTTATGATCCATTACAGCTTTATCTATTTCAGATATTTCCAGGAAAGGCTTCCACCTTCTCTCTGGCATTTCTTTCAAATGTAGAACAGACAGGTTTGGAAGGGATCTTTGGAAGTCTCTAGTTCAATATCCTGCTTAGGGCAAAGGTAGATGAGATTACTTAAGGCTTTGTCCAGTTGAGGTTTGACTGTGCTGGGCTGGAGGGTCCACCAGCTCTCCAGGCTCCTGTTCCAATCATTGATTTTCCTTCTGAATATCCACACAGGAGGCTACATCAGAAACCTTGCTGCTGTGCAGGTAATCAGCATCTGCCAAGGATGGTTTCAGAGGACAAATCAATGAGGTTCAGTTTGCCCACAGAAGATCTTCTTAGCCTTCATGGCCATGGGGATGGATTCCAGGAGGCTTTTCTCCCTCCATCCATGCCTGCCCACAGGCTTCAGCTGGCTTCAGCAAGGTGTTGCTGTCCTCTTTATTGCAGGGACAAACCCTCTGCAGAGTGAGTTTGTGCTGTCAAAGTTAATACTCAGAAAGTGAGTGCAGGTAACCTTGGCTTCCTCTTGACTTGGCTGCTCAGGAGCTTTCATTGCCTTCTCTAATAAAGCCTTTACAATTGCTTAGAGACACCTAAAGTTGTTAATGTTTAAATAAAGGGATTAATTCCAGGCCTCCTGCTGCTAAAGTTGTGCATTTGATTTTCGAGGAAGTGCCTTTTCCTTGCGAGGTGCAAACAGGCTTTGATCAGCTAAATGGACTGGAACTCCTGAGGAACCACTGGACTCCTCAGCATCAATCTGCACTTGCCAGGCAATGGAAATGATTCAAATGGCTCCATGAAGAGTAAATTCAGAGGGATCTTAAGGTATGGATATAGGCAGATGCCTCAGGAGCGCCTACCCTTCAAAGCTGTTCCTGCTGTTGATTTTATTGATGATTGAATTGGTATTTTAACATTTCCATGCCTTCATTTCCCCACCTATAAATTACTTTTGCTTTCCTTTTGGGTTATTGAACTTGGCTGACACATGGAGAAATTGTCAAGGTAGGGTGCCAAGCGCACACAAACTATTTTATTTTTAGTGTCTTTTGAAATCTTGGACTTTTTGTTCTCCCTTTTATCTGTCTCTTTCTTTTTAATCACACCAAATGGAAATAAATTCAATCACAGCTGGTGCTGGAGAAGAATCATTAGGCCCATCCAGCTGGCTGTCTCGGGGCCAGAGCAGGATTGTTCCCTACACTGCATTTCCAAAGTATTTTATCTGCTTTAGTCCTGTGTTTGTGGAGTGATGAGCTCCTTTCACTTCTGTCGGCTCCCGTCATCCATCCCAACGGGAAGGGCTATTTTTAGGTGGCTGTAAGTAAATGGACATCAGGCACCATGCAAAGAGGACTGGGTTATTTTTGGAAACCCATCAGCAGCCGTTCTGGCAGGCCCTGCTGTGGGATTTGTTTTCAGCTGGGCTGTCTCAGGTTGTGGTATCAGTTCCCAAGGTTGTGAACCTGCTTTCTTGGATGTGATCTGCACTCTGAATGTGGAATTAGCAGCTGCTGGAGATTGTGTTGATGGCATCAGTTTCTGGGATTTAATTCCCCCTAGGCCAAGTTGGATGGGGCCCTAAGCAGCCTGATCTAGGGAGTGGCATCCCCACCCATGGCACGGACTGGAATGAGATGAGCCTTAAGGTCTTTTCCAACCCAAACCAGTCTGGGATTCTGGGATTGTAAACCAGCCTGGCTGGGAGGGATGCAGGGTGGTGGTTGAGCTGGAGATTTTGGGTAGAAGATGAGGTTGGCTTAGGGGCAATGTGGGAAATGAAGCTGGAGCAGAGCCAAGCCATGGAGGTGATCTCACAGTTGGAGCCCTCAGTGAATGTGCAGACTTGGCATCTGTCAGTGGCCACACAGCAGGTTTTGGGGTGCTCTTGGGAGTTTGGGGTTGTTCTGCTTCAGTGGATTGCAGAAGGTTGGTTTTGCTTAGAAAATAAAGAAAATTGTCGTGTGGGGACATGCTTTAGGGTGCACTGTGTTTGTTAGTTGGACTCGGTCCAACTCAGAGGATCTCAGAGGGCTTTTCTTAATGATTCCGTGATTCCATGATTTCGTCAACATTTTGGGATGGCTGTGGCACAGATTATGTGTGGAGCTGATGCTGCTTGGAGCCACTGGGCTCTCCAGTTCTCAGCTGTGAATGTGCAGGTTGGAATCTGGGGCCAACAACTGAATCAGTGCTGTTGATGTGGAGAGCTTGGAAAGCCCGAGCAGAAAACCTCCTGTGGGGGATTTAGCTGCACATTATCTTCTCTCTCTGCCTCAGCAAAGACCCAAATCTAATTTCAAAGGTCAGAACATACTCTCACCTGGGTGTTCCCAGCCTTTTATAGAGTGGTTGAAGGCCATTTCCTAAAATTAACTGCTGCAGGGGAAAGCTGATACTGGCTCCATATTAGACCCTTTCCAAAGCTCTGGATGATCATTTACTTGATGGGCTCCTATTGAAACTCATGGGTAAAAGGTAGAAAATGGAAGAAAACCAGAACCTGATGCTGCTTCTTAAGTGAGCAATAAAATCATGTGGGTTTTTTGGCAGAATTTCTCTTCTTGGTTCTTTTTGGAGGTGTGTTTTTGTTTTCCTGAAGCTTTTCCAGGCAGACCAGTGGCCTGCCTTTAGAATCAGACTTATTTTTGTTTTCCTCAAACTTCGTGGTGATCAAAACATGCTGGGGAGCTCTGGGAAGGGGAACATGTGACTCTGAAGGAGGCTGAAATGGTAAAGCACAGTCAGATCTGCTAAGCAACAGCATTGCCACGTTTAAATAAATCTGCTGTTGACTAATATAGAGTGACATATTGAGAGCAATTAAAAAAAAAAAAAGGAAACTAGGCACAAATTTGGGAAATGAGTGGAATGGGAACAGAACAAAGATGTTAAGAGAGCATGCTGGATAAAAGAGAGGGAGGGCTGCTCCACAAAAGGAGTGTGCTGGAGAACCAGGGTGTCCATCAGGAAGGGGGAGACAATAGCAGAAGTGCAGATTTGTGCTGAAATTATCCCTTGGCAGTGGGATCCTTGTATTTCTGCTTCCCTGCCAACCTTGCTGGCTGCCAGCATTGAAAAGATTTGTACTGCCTGGTGCAGAGAGGAGCATGTGGTGGGATGTCAGGCAGCTTAGAGAAGGTAAGGTGGCACTTCTTGTTCCCCTGGTGGCTTTGAGACTGTTGTTCCTTTGGATCTGCTGTGATTTGGGTGTGAGTCCTGTCATTCCCGTCCCTGTGGATGTGTTTATTGCTGGAGAATGGAACAGGGATTGAATCAGGAGGGGTTGAGTTTGAAGCTGCTGACAGGAAATCCCTTAAAATCACAGAATGGTTTGTACGGGAAGGGACCGTAAAACTCATCCCATTCCACCTTCCTGCCACGAGCAGGGACAATTCCCACTATCCCAGGCTGCTCCAAGGCCTCTCCAGCCTGGCCTTGAACACTTCAAGGGATGCAGGGGCAGCCACAGATTCTCTGGGCAACTTTCAGAGCTCGTCTGAAAGCAGTTGCTGCTCCAGGAAGCTGTGGAACTGAGTGCTTGGTGTGTTTTTCCTTTTCCCCCCTCTTTTTTTCAACAGTTCAGTTTTTTAACTCTGTACTGTTGAGAATATCTGTGATTCATTGCATCAAAAAAAGCTATTTTGCTGGACAGCTGCTGTTCTTCAAGGGCTCCTACAACTCCTGTTTGTTAATGGTTTGGGGGAAATTGTCCTGAATAAACTTTCATGACTATGATTTATGGTTATTTTACACCAAAGCAGCTGGAAATGAGGAGTGAGGGGCTGAAGTGAATGGATCATTGACTTGATCTAATACACCCATCCTAGTGCTTCCTTAATATTTTTTTTTGATTCTCTACAGAGGCCAAATTGAGTTGTGAATTTTGTGCCCATCTTAATGACTTTGTTCCAGGCTGATGCCTTCGTATCCATTTGTGTGGCACATTCACAGTGGAGCTGTGTTTGCCAGCAGCTTTCCCAGCCTCTGGGAATGGCTCCCCTTCTCCTGGCTGGCCATCAGGTGTTTACTCTGGCCACCAGCAGCCTTTGTGCAGTGGGTGGCAATAGAAAACTCACACACTTTCCAGCCTGGGATGGTGTGAGGCTGAAAGGGAGAGAGCTCTGCTGTCCCTCTGGGAAATTTTGTGCAATCAGAACCATTTGTGGCTCTAGCCAGCGAGATGAGAATGAGATGGCACAGCTTGAGATGCTGGGCCTGGCTCTTCTGTCCATGATAACTGCTGTGAATGGCCAGAAGAGACATTTGTGGATTGCTCATCCATTAGCACCTCTCAGCATCTATTTTCCAAATGGTCCCTGAAGTGAGCTGGAACCAGTTCCGTGAGTTGGAACCAGTCTGATCTTTGGGATGATGGCTGGGAGACAGCAGCTTGTGTTGGAAGCAGTTCCTTCATCTGCATGAGCCTTGTGCTGGCACTGTGGCCCATTTTTCGAGCTGCTCTGAGGACATTTGGCCCCTCTTCCCTACAAAAATTGCTGCTGTGTGTCAGAGATTCCTGCCTGGAGCATTTGAGCTCCAGCTTTCCCAAATGTGCCCTCTCTGCTGACATTTGGAGTCCCTCCACCCTGTGCTGCAGGCAGGCAGGAGGGATTGCATGGCGAGGGTTATTTGGGTGATCCCTGGAGTGCAGGGTGTATCCACAATATCCATGGTTTCTCTGGCAGTTTTCCCTCCTGGCCTTGGAATCCCATTTGTGATGTGAACTACTCTAAGCCCTGTGAACAAGCTCTGTCCTGAACATCCTGCTGCCAGTCCAGGGAAGCTGTTACACCATTAACTCAGCAAAAACTTGGCTGCTTTGAGGTGCTCAGTGACAGCAGCAGTCTGGCCACTCGTGGCTGAAGCATTTGGGCTTGGTGTGATTGCAGCAGACAGATTGTCTCAAAGCCACAAGGTATTCATTGGCTTTCGTGTTTGACACCAGCTAATACAAATTTCCTTAAAAAGACACATTGCTTAGCATTAGATGCTCTTTAATGTTGTCAGAGGGTTCTAATAAAGCAGGGCTTTGGCATCTGCTCTTACCCATTAGTCTTCCAATAACTGTTGAATCCATCAGCTGTTTGCACTCAGATTGGAGGGATGGAGCTCACCAAAGCAGTAACTCTGTATAAATGATCTGAAAATAGGGAACTGAGGCTCTTTATGGGGTACTGGACAACCCCGTGGAAAACTGAAGGCATCAAACATGAATTCAGCTTCATTTCCCAGAACTCGTGGGGGCACATTGACACCACAGATTTTTTCTCAAAATACTGTGCTGAGCATTGCAGGGCCATTACAAGGACTTGACTAAATTAATAATCATTCCAGCTCTTTCTCCTGCTAAGAGAACACCGTTAGGTTTGAGAGAGCAGCTGGGAAGTGCATTTGGACCAGGCTTTAAGCTTGACAGGTTTTGGGTTTCAAAGGCATTTAAAAAGTGCTCCCCCAGCTCACACAAGGAGCCATGCTTTGGTGCCTTGGCCTGGATGGCATTGTGGAAGCTAAAAAATCTATTAGTGAGTTTCAATTTACTCAGGATAAATCCTTCCCTGAGGATTGCTCTTGTTTTCTGGAATTACAGGGTTTGGCATGATAACATTTTTCTCTTTAGTTTGTCCCTTTTGCACTTCCTTGGTGCAAGCAGGGAAAGCAGCAGCAAAACTCCAGCAGGAGAGAGGTTGAGGGTTCTTTTGGACCAGGAGATGTGTGGAGGGTGCAGAAGGAACAGTGAAGCAGCAGAGCTGTGAGAGAAGGAGGACAGGAGAGACCCAAATGGGTGGAAATGGGATTTGGACAGCAGGGAAAAGCTGGTGAGAGAGGGGGGCAAAGAAAATGATCTCAGCAGCTGCATTTTGTGCGGCCACTCCTGTATCCTGCAGCTGTTCATTAGAAATTCTGTTTATGCCACAGGGAGTTTTGGAGTCTCTGAAGCTGACACAGTTTTAATAGACAAAGACATTTTGAGTGCAGCACATCTGCTCTGGGATGCTAAGGAAGAGGCTCCATGCAGTAGTGCCATTGGTTGAGGCATTTCATCGTGCTTTTTTTTTTGATTTTAAGGCCTCTCTTTTATCCTAAAAAGTAATTTTTGAGGTCAAAAGAAGTGCTGTGTTTGCTCATTAAGTTTACAGCCCTTAAACTGAGAATCCTGCTGTGTTCTTCCTAATATCCCTGAGTTCTCAGCCCTGGGAGCAGGCAGAATCTCCTCTAACTTGGAAGGATCCTAAAGCATTTCCCAGAAGTGGCCATCACAGAGGTGTGAAGCACAAGCACAGGCCTGGGGCAGGAGGGTGCTGCTCCAGAGCAGAGACCTCCTTTGGTCGATGCTGCATTATTGAATATTTGGTGAGTAGGTCTTAAATTGATCAATTTATTTCTTGGCAGGCTCAGTCTAACCCTCAGCTTAACTTTTATAACCTGTGGCTTTCCAAAACACATCTCATCTCGCTCGGTGATTGAATCCATCTTGTGCAGCTGAAAAGTTAATTCCTTCCCTTCACCTCCTGCTCTGGTCAAGTTCCTTGGATCCCTCCTTGCCTGACCTCTCCGTGGGCCCTCCAATGGATAGAACAGTGTCACTTTGCCCTTCCTAGCTGCTGTTATTGCATCTGCCCCGCAGCATCTTCTGGATGTTTTCTACTTTCTGCAGGAGCAGTCTCCATGCTGGATGCACGTGCTGAGTGGAGTTTGCCATCTCCCATCCTGCCTTTGCCAAGGACTGGCTGTGTCAGTCTTCTGCAGCCAGGCACAGTTTGAGAAGAACTTTGTTGTGTTTCTTTCTGATCTCTTGGAAGGGAAGCACTGGGCACCAGTGACAAGACAGAGCACAGCGTGTGTCGAATGATCCAGAATCCCAAATCCAAGCAGCAGCAGCAGCGCTTTGTAGGAATTTAATTACCATGGATTGTGCTGCTGCTTATCTCCTGTCATCCACTGTGCTGCTGGTTAATGACTTCGTTAGGCACACACACAAACCTCACGTGCTGTGTTCTGTCTCCTCAGTGTGCTCTGATGTATTTGGCCACGTCCACATCTGCAAGTCCTGTGTAGTGGAGTGTCCTGCAGGGACTTTCCTTGGGTTTTATAGAATCCTGGAGTGGTTTGGGTGGGAAGGACCTCAAAGCCCATCTGGTTCCACTCCCTCCTATGAGCAGGGGCACCTTCCACTGTGCCAGGTTGCTCCAAGCCCTGGTTCAGTTTTGCTCAGGAGGGAGAAATGGAGATACAGAGAGATGCTCCAAGAGCCAGAGCCCCTCTGCTCTGGAGCCAGGCTGGGAGAGCTGGGAATGTTCACCTGGACAAGGGAAGGATCCAGGGAGAGCTCAGAGCCCCTTCCAGAGCCTAAAGAGGCTCCAGGAGAACTGGAGAGGGGCTTGGGACAAGGGATGGAGGGACAGGACACAGGGAATGGCTTCCCACTGCCAGAGGGCAGGGATAGATGGGATATTGGGAAGGAATTGTTCCCTTTGAGGCACAGGTTGCCCAGAGAAGCTGTGGCTGCCCCTGGATCCCTGGCAGTGTCCAAGGCCAGGCTGGACAGGGCTTGGATCAACCTGGGATAGAGAGAGGTGTCCCAGCCCGTGGCAGAGGGTGGAATGGCACGAGCTTTTAGGTCCCTTCCCTCCCAAACCATTTGGGATTTGAATGTTCAGCTTGCTTTGCAATAAAATGTGTGGGATAAAAACCATCTGCTATATAAATATGGGTGATCCAACACATCAGGTAGTTCAGTTTTTTTGGTGTGATTGATCAGGCTGTTTGGAACAGAACAGCTCCCATTTAGGTGGTGATGAAGCATCTCCAAAAAGTGCAGAAGGCCCTCAGCTTGAGGCTGTGGGTGGGTGCCCACCCCATGCATCCGAGAGAGGAGGGAGGAGCTGGAGTTGGACACAACAGCAGGGATAATGGGAGCAGGTGAAGGAGCTGTTACAGGAAGGGAAGGTGCATTTGAATTTGGATAATTTGGCCACGTGGCACTGATGAATGTCACTGAACCTTGCTCAGATGTAGCAGCCAGGGCTCCCAGGTTTCTGTTGGCTTTCCCTGGATGTGAACTTCTCGGTGTCCCATGGTTGTGGGGACTCAGTGCTGAGCTGCCTCCTTGCCCTGTGAGGTGCACAAGAAACCATCTCTGTGATTTCATGTTTGTTAGAGGCCTCTCCATGGAGGTGCTCAGTCTCCAGAACTGGTTTATTCCCTGTGTGCAGGAAGGGGGCAAACTTTCCATAAACCCCACACAGATGGATTCTTTTCCATAGAGACACTGACTGAGATGGTGTTAAACCCTCTGTGTGTTTCTGTTATTTTCAAGCAGTATTTCCTTTTCCTTATAACTTACCCAGGACAATGAAACTTTTACATTTGTGCTTAATTATGACCTGAAGCTTCTGTCAGAGAGCAGAAGCCTGAACCTGCCACGTGGTTATTTCCTGCTGTGGAAGCAGCAGTGAGGGTGTTTTAGGGAGGTGAGAGAGGCTTGTGGTTTTGCCTTGGGATAAATAACATGCCTGAACTATCTAGGGCTGGAAACCACAAAGAATACCAAGGATTTGATCTGTCTCATGGAGCCAGTGTTTGGGAAACCAGCCCTCTCTTCCTGCCAGGAATTGACCTCCTCATGCTTCTCTCATGTGATGGGGAGCGCCCGGCTCTTGGCTGTGGTTTAACCTCAAGAGAGTTCTTGTTCATTAATTACTTCAAGGTAAAAGCAAAGAGAGGCTTTGCTTCCTCCCACACCTAATTTATCCCTTTTGAGAAGCAAGTAAAAGCTTGTGCCACTGCATCCTGGAGCATCCATGGTTTGTTTCCCATGTCCCAAAATATCTTTAGCACTTTGTAACCGGGAATGTGGTGAGCACTACAACATCAGCCACGGTGGCTGTAGGGATATTCCAGCTTTCTTGGAAAAATCTGCCCTACGATCCCTTGCTCTGAGCTTTGGAGAGGAGAGGGGTGAACTTTGCATCCAGGATTTTCTGCCATTCCATCCCACAGGACACGGAAGGATTTGCTCCTAAGCTAGATGTTCCTTTGAGCAGAGAAGTGCTTTTGTACAGCCTGGAAGAATAAATAAAGCACTGTGACTGGTTTATTACCAGAAAACAACACTAAATAATAAATTTAAAGCTAAAAGCTCTATATGTAAAGTAGATTTCACAATGCATTATGTGCAAAGCAGAAAGGCACTGGAGAAGGAAACCACTGGAAGAAGGCAGGCTGGGAAGATGGATGATCTTGCAGACAGGATGAGGGAGATGTGGAGTGAATCCTAAGCTGGCACGGCTTCTCAAGTGACCTTGGGCAAGTTGTTTCTCCACACCTCCATTACCTGCTCTCTAAAACCAGGATGTGGTTTTCCTGTCTCCAGGATTTCATCAGAATGAAGGAGTGTTTGTGAAGGACTCGGCTCAGCCTTTGGCAGAGGGCAGAGCCCAGGTACCAGCGAGCACCTGGAGGAGAGGTTTCTGTATTTTCCCAACACTGAGCATCTCCTGGAGCACGACCTTGTCCCAGTGTCTAGATGAGAACACAAAGCTGAGAGCCAGACTCAGTTCTTCATTCGTCTGCCTTGAACCATTTGAGGTCATCTTTGCTTTGTGGAGAGAGAGCTGGAGGCCTGGGGGATGCCTGATTTCCCCTGGGTGCTGGAGAGAGGCAGTGCTGGAGCTGGGGGAAGGCCAAGGACATCTTAATTCCCAAGTTTCTTCTCACATTTCTGAATTGCTGCTACCTGGGAGCCTGGACACAGAGCCACACAATCATTTAGGTGGGAAGGGACCTCGGGATGTCTCTGAACCTGGGCATTGTCCAGTGAGTTTTGGATATCTGTTGGCCTCTTATATCCTCCTTCAAATCCTGTTTAAAGCTCTTTCCGAGTCCTCCTGACTCCTGCAGGATGATCCTTTTCTCCTTTTGAAGCAGCTGAACCCTGTCTGTTGGCACCAGGCCTGGTGTGGTGTAAACCAGTCCATGATCCAAAGCCCCAAAATTCCACCTGCTCAGAGCCAGGTATTGATTTATTGGCTCTTCCTGCTTTTTCCCTCATCATTCCCTGCAGCTGGGAGGACAGAGGAGAACATCACCTATGTGCCATGGTGGCAGGAGTGAGCATCTTTCTGCCCTTAGAACTTGGGGTGGAAAACTCAAAGTTCCTCAAGTGCCACTTCTGAAGCCACTGCCTTCCTCAGCACGTGTGGTTTCCCAGTTTTCCACAGTGAGCACATGGAGGGGCTCTTGGAGCATTTTTCCAGGATCCCTTTACCCCACACATGCCCATGTGGATGAGGAACAGGGCTGGGAGCAAGCTTGGTTTTGCAGCATGGAGCTGCCAACATGCAGAATGTTCCTCGGTTTGGATAAAACTCCCTAAAGCCAGGGATGCAGTTTATCCCTGGAATTTCCAGATTACAGGACCTTTTACCTGTGCATATAACAGCATTGATCTCAGCCTGGGAGAACTGCTCAGTACCTGTGAGCTTTGGAGATGGTACAAATCCCTTGGGATGATCCCTAAGGCTGCTGCATGCAAAGCATTTCAGAGTGAATTTTCCATCTGCTCCTTTGAAGGATCTGCTACCAACTAACTGCACCTTAAAGCACACACCTGATAGATTTATTCTCCTTGTTCAACTGCTTCTGTTCCCAAAGTGATTGGGAGATTTGGGATGTAATACTTCCATTAGAGAGCATTAGGAAAAGGAAAGTTATCATTGCTGAAGGTTTGTTTGGGGTTCCTTTTCTTCTATTACAGCTTGTTCTGAAGGGGAGAATATGCTGTGTTTTTATTTTCTCTCTTTGATTTCATTCCTAGTGCTGACTAAAGAGAGACTTGGCAATAGAAGGTGTCTCTCCAAACCCATATAAAGCACGGGAGCCACTTCCACACTCCCTGAGGTACTTGTCCATTTGCCAGGAGGGAGCTGGCATGGCCAGGGTGGGTTTGTTCTCCATGGAGAGCAGCACAGCAGGGCTTTGTGGATAATAACACTCTAGACCCCTCATTTCTTAAGGAAAGAGTGTAAGGATGAGCATGGATGCACACAGAGAGAACTTGGGAACTCTGATTTAGCAGGTGCAGGAGGATCCCTCTGGATTTTCCTCCCAACAGTGCAGTCTGTGCCACCATGTTCTGCCTGATAGTTGTGCATTGCTTTGCTGAGCTCTGAAGGACCATAAGTTTAAATTTTCCAGGCTCTGTTCACAAATATGCTGAGAAAGGAGCAGTATTTCCCTAATTTTATAGGGAGATGGATAACGGCTGTAAACAAGGAAGAGTAGGTGTGCTCAAGTCTTTGAACATTTGCAGAGTAATGGCTCCACAAACACTCATGGATCAGACCAGCTGGGTTATTTCTAAAAATGCAAAATGAGGGAGACTCAGGTACTCCCATAACTTCACTGGCACAGGGAATGCCTGCTGTGGAGCTGAGGAAAGGCTGGGAATGCAGAGCTTTGACAATGTGCTCTGAGCAGCTGAGATTTGTGGGAGAAGGAGCTGCAGTGTGCAAACCTGGCGTGCCTGAGAATTCAGTCAGGTTGGCATTTGGGAAGAGGCTCTGGCATTTATTGATCTTCTGATCTCCTAAGAGCTCTTCCTGCCTCTTTCTGTGTGTGTGTAATTAGCTCCATCAGGCAGAAACATTGTGCTATAATGTCAGCAAGAGTTTTCAATGTGGAGCATGGTAAGTTTAAAGGACTAAATAATACTTGGAGTGAGAGGGATGAGTTGGCTGGAAAGCCCAGCAGCTATCCTGCTTCTCCTCCTCCTTCCAAATTTCTTTTTGGGGATGATGGGAATCAGCAGCCTTTCTCCCCAAGGCTGATAAACACAGTCCTGAAGTCTCTCTTGATGAAACCACAGATAGGGTTTTTATTTTGTCTCTTTTTTATAAGTCCTAATGGCAACGTGTGACAACCTCAGGCTCTATTGAGTTGATGAGGAATAAAATCTTAATAGTGAAGAAGAGTCCAGGAGTGTGTCAGAAGTGCTCATTTTATCACCAGCACATATTTCATACTGACAGTCCCTACTTTTAACTAATCCCAAGCCACGTGTGGTGCATTTTAAATCCCTCCTCAGCCTGCTCTGGTCTTTCCCATGTGGTGTTTTCTGGGAGAACAGCAGAGTCACAGTGGCAACCTCAGACTTCTGAACGTACAGATATTTTGAATTCACAGCCCACCACATTTTGAGGTGAGGAGGGTGAATTTTGTTCTGTGTCGAGGAAGGGAAGGAGCAGAGGAGCCCCTGGAAGCATTAGGTGGCAGAACAGCTGCTGAGGATCGGGTGTGGGGCAATGGATTTGGCTTTTTAGGGAGCTGCCATTTTAGGGAGTCCAGTTTGCCATTTCATAACCATTTATGGCTTATAAATGGGCAAAGTAACCACAAAGGAATAAGATTTTGATGCAGTCTTACCTTTGGGGCTGCAGTTTTTTCTGACCAGCCCAAAGCAACATGTCCATGTGTCCACATTTATGATCCTTCATTTCTGTGCTGCCTCAACACCCTGCAGCGTTTGACCCCACTTACCTCATGGCACTCCCAAGCAAAAAATAATTTTTTTAACACCAGCAAAGCTTGTTTTCTCCACATGTGCCTTGAAGTTAAGCTGATTTTTAGATTCTGTAGTGTTCAAGTGAGTGTGTGCTTTAGCATTTCCCTCAGGAAAAGCATTATTAGGGCAGCTCATCTCCTGGCCAGCTGTTTGCAGAAAACTGGTGGCAACTGGGGGATCTTTGCAGCCCAAACCTCTCTCGTGAGACCAGGTTGAAACAGCAGGGACTGGTGCACACACACAGCATAAGCTTCACTTCCTGCAGAGGGCCTGAAAAGGGGGGTAAAATAAAGAAAAGTAAAATAAAATAAAATAAAATAAAATAAAATAAAACTTAAAAATGGTATTTTTTTTTGCCTTTGGTGTTGCATGTTGGTGCCTGCTAAAATCCTGTTGCTGGGCAGAGCAGTCCCAGAGGCTGGAGCCTCCCATCTGCCCACAGCCATGTGCTGCCAAGATCCAAGAAAGCTGATTTAGCCTTTTGCTGACTTTTTAGCCTCTTTATCCTCCTGGCTTTCTGAGATTTATGCCACTGCTGTTTGCCAATGTCATGAATTTAAAATCTACCTTAGTTTTATGTGTTCATTCTGCTGTGCAACTGGGTTGTGGGTCACATTGGTGAGGGGGGTGGAAATCCCATTTAATCATGGGGTGTTAAGTTAGTGACAACAAATGGCTGTGTTACAATAGGCCTGGGGATTGTGCTTTATTACCCAACATATTTTGCCTCTTAATTATGATTTTTCGTGATTAAAATCAAATTTCCCCTTTATTTTCTCTGATGTGCACTTGAGTACAACACTGAAAATTCCTCCTGACTTCTCTCTGCTGCTTTAAGGTGAAATTTTTTTACTTTGGCCCATTTCCAGATCTCTCTCTCAGCTGAGATTTGCTTCCTCACCTTCTTTCTGGGAATTCTTGATGAGTAGATGAGAGGGGCATTAAATAGATTTAGTGAAAAATGACCGTCACCAGCGTGGATGACTTTCTTCTAATTAAAAATTGAAACGGAAATGAATGAGCTTCTCTTGAGGCCAAGCAGGAGCTGGTGCTAAGCCCAGCTCTGTGTTCATCAGTGGTGTGGGAAGTCCAGTGTATGAAGGAATATGCCAGAAACTTCAGTACCTTGGAGGATGCCAATAAAAGGGGAGGTTTTCTACTGACAGCATACTGATGTGGCCTAGATTTAAATCTGTTGGCCTAGAGCTGAGTCAGAGCTGAATTCCATAGAATCACAGAATGATGTGGGTGGGAAGGGACCTTAAAACTCATCCAGTTCCACCCTGCCATGGGCAGGGACACCTTCCACTATCCCAGGTTGCTCCAGGGATCCAGGGGCAGCCACAGCTTCTCTGGGCAACCTGTGCCAGGGCCTCACCACCCTCTCAGGGAAGAATTTATCCCAAGAGGTTCCAAACAGATCCTAACTTCCTCATCTTCACTGTGATGTACGGTGTAGACTTTTCCAACGTTGACGAGAAATTCCCTCATACGCAGCCAGCCAGTTAATTGTAACCAACACAAGTATGCTCCCTTTAAACTTTCTCATGTAATGAATCAAAATTTTCCAGCAGGAAATGAAAGCAAAACACTTCATCTAAAAATTCCTCATCAGCTCTAGTCACCAGAGCAGAACAATGGCGATTACACTCAGTTATGCAGTCCAAATTCCCAGTGCTGCTGTGTCCCGGGATCACAGCAAGGCAGGCAGGGAGAGCAGGTGTTCATCAATGCCTCTGGTGATTGGAGAGGAGAGGAGAGGGGGCCTTGCAGGTGGGAGAAACAGGGATCCAGGTCCAGGGCCGAGAAGGTTGTGTGGTCTGGAGCAACCCTACACAACCCTAACGAAGAGCAGAGTGCCTGGAGAAAGCTGTGTGCCCACATGTCATGGATGCCATCACCTTCTCAGGTGACACCCCAGAGGTTGTTCTTCTGAGAGAGAACAATTGCTTTTAAATCTAAAGGTCACTCTTAGGTCATGTCTTGGGTCATTTTGGTTGCGTTGCCTGACTGTGTGATTGTTCTCTTGTAGGAATGGCAGAGCTTCACCCTCCCAGCAGCGATGAGAGAGACTGACAGTGCTACGAGTCCCTTCTGGCTCCTTCTGCACAAGGGCTGCTGCCTCTGCATATTCATTGGATGGTAATGCAGGATGTCGGCAGCAGCGGCAGAGTTTGGCTCGGTCCCACTGCGTTTTCCTTCTGCCGGTCGCGACTCTGAATCACCATGACAACGCTGTGACACTTCCAGCAAGGGTTGCCTGCGGACCAAGGGTGGGCTGGGGGTGGGTGAGAAGGTCAATGATTGAGTCTAACGGGATCAGAAGTTGCGCCCGCAGCAAAACGACTGTGGAAGAGCCGCCGGCACGGCACAAAGATGAAATTCCCCTTCCACTGGCTTCTTGTTAAGGAGACACAATAACATTTCCCTTCGAGAGACTCGCTGTAAAAACTCCTTTGGTTATGGCTACTGATCCAACGTGATTGTGCGTGCGGCGACTTTGGAACTCATGACTGGCTATACGATGTTGCGCAATGGGGGAGTGGGGAACGGAGGCCAGCCGTGGGTGTTGAGGTGGTCCAGTCGGATCCGGCTCACCTGGCTCAGCTTCACCCTCTTCGTCATCCTCGTTTTCTTCCCCCTCATTGCCCACTACTACCTGACCACCATCGATGACGCGGACGATGCCGGCAAGCGCATCTTTGGCCCCCGCACCGGCAACGAGCTGTGCGAGGTGAAGCACGTGCAGGACCTGTGCCGCATCCGCGAGTCGGTCAGCGAGGAGCTGCTCCAGCTCGAGGCCAAGCGGCAGGAGCTCAACAGCGAGATCGCCAAGCTCAACTTGAAGATCGAGGCCTGCAAGAAGAGCATTGAAAATGCCAAGCAGGACCTGCTGCAGCTGAAGAACGTCATCAGTCAGACTGAGCATTCCTACAAAGAGCTGATGGCTCAGAACCAGCCCAAGCTCTCCTTGCCCATCCGGCTGCTGCCAGACAAGGATGATGCCACCTTCCCCCTGCCAAAATCCAACAGGAACTGCAGGCTGCACAACTGCTTTGACTACTCACGCTGCCCGCTGACGTCTGGCTTTCCAGTCTATGTCTACAACAGTGACGATTACCCTTTTGGTAGCTCCTTAGACCCTTTAATTAAACAGGCCTTTGAGGCGACTGTCAGAACTAACGTTTATGTTACTGAAAATGCAAATATTGCTTGTGTGTATATAATTTTAATGGGGGAAATGCAAGAGCCCGTAATGCCAAAACCTACTGAACTAGAGCAACAGTTGCACTCTTTGCCATATTGGAGGACTGATGGACACAACCATCTCATCATCAACCTATCGAGGAAGTCGGAAACTCAGAACTTCATTTACAACATCAGCACGGGGCGCGCCATGATCGCCCAGTCCACCTTTTACGACGCCCAGTATCGACCGGGGTTTGACATCGTGGTGTCACCTCTGGTCCACGCCATGTCCGAGCCCAACTTCCTAGAAATCCCGCCCCAGGTGCCGGTCAAGCGTAAGTACCTGTTCAGTTTCCAGGGGGAGAAGATCGAGTCTCTCCGCTCCAGCTTGCAGGAGGTTCGCTCTTTCGAAGAGGAGATCGAAGGCAACGCCCCGGCCGACTACGACGACCGGATCATCACCACCTTGAAGGCTGTTCAGGACAGCAAGCTGGACTTTGTTCTGGTGGAGTTCACGTGTAAGAACCAGCCTAAGGCGAGTCTGCCCACTGAGTGGGCTCTGTGTGGAGAAAGGGACGACAGACTAGAGCTACTGAAGCTTTCTACTTTTGCACTGATCATCACCCCCGGGGACACCCATTTAGTGATCTCCGCCGGGTGTACCATGAGACTGTTTGAGGCTCTGGAAGTCGGGGCCATCCCGGTGGTTCTCGGAGAGCAGGTTCAGCTACCCTACAACGATGTGATCCGGTGGAACGAGGCAGCCTTAATTATACCAAAGCCACGTATCACAGAAGTGCACTTTCTTCTGAGAAGCATTTCTGACAATGATCTCCTTGCCATGAGGAGGCAGGGCCGCTTCTTGTGGGAGACCTACTTCTCCACCTCCGACAACGTCTTCAGCACAGTCTTAGCTATCATAAGGACTCGAATCCAAATCCCTGCTGCTCCTATCCGGGAGGAACCTGCTGTGGAGATCCCCCACCGGTCTGGCAAAGCTGCTGGCACAGACCCCAATATGGCAGACAATGGTGACCTGGACTTGGGGCCTGTGGAAACAGAACCACCCTATGCCTCTCCCAAATATCTCCGCAATTTCACCCTCACCGCAATGGATATCTACAGGAACTGGAATTCTGCCCCGGGGCCTTTCCACCTCTTCCCCTACACTCCCTTTGACCCAGTTTTACCATCGGAAGCAAAATTTTTGGGGTCTGGGACTGGATTTCGACCAATTGGTGGAGGAGCAGGTGGCTCTGGGAAGGAGTTCCAGGCTGCTTTGGGTGGCAACGTGCCGCGGGAGCAGTTCACGGTGGTGATGTTGACTTACGAGCGGGAGGAAGTGTTGATGAACTCCCTAGAAAGGCTCAATGGTCTCCCCTACTTAAATAAAGTTGTGGTGGTGTGGAACTCTCCCAAGCTTCCCTCTGAGGATCTCTTGTGGCCAGACATTGGCGTCCCAATCATGGTAAGACAGATACAGCTGCAGTGGGCTTGTTTGTGGTGGGCTTTGCATGTTGGAGTCGGCTCTGCCAGCTCAGCTTCAGTCCTGGGGGATGGTTGAAGGTGTCTGTACCTCATTTGGATGCTTTCATCAGTGGAGAAAAACAAGAGGTGCCAGGTATTTAGCGCTCATAGAATGTGAATTGCTTTTGAGGAGTGTAGTGTGAATTTTGATGCTGGTTGGAAATCTTTGCTTAGGCTCTTTAAGTGCCTCCCTGTGAGGACAGTTGACACCTTATAAATACCTAAGTAGAAACTGTTTCTGCACTTTGCCAGATGAATTTTTTATTAAAACAAAAGAGGGACCCACTGAATTAGTGTCGACTGCAAAGACCTCAAAACTCATCTCTCACTTTGTATTACAAGGGATGGCAGAGAAGGAACTACAAGCCAAGGCTGACATGACCGTGTGAGTTTCCATGCTCCCAAGGTTGTAGCTGACTTTTGCATATATTTGGGTTGATTATTTTTTCCCCCAGCCAAGCTGAAGAAGTGACACCTTCAAAAGCCAACGTTCATTTTCAGACCCGTGCAAATGTACTCACTTGGACATTGACATGTAAGGAGTGAATTCTCCCCACATTTCTATTTATTTTTGGACTTCCTTGTCATGCCAGCATAACTTTCTTCACTGGCCATTGTAAACAATCAAAATTAAATATAAATCTCCCCTCATAAAGAGAGCAAGGGCGCAGAGCCACTGACAGGAACGAACACTGAGTGCTCTGAATCTGGTTGTGTTTAGAGGACAAATGGAAGGATAATGCCTTACAAATTAGGGAAGGGAAAAATAAAAAGAGGGAGACGGTACTTAAATACACAAACTGCATGTGGTTTATGTGACAGGACACTACTGAGCTTAATAGCAATGTGAGCTTTATGCTGCATGCAAAGAGATTCATTGATTTAATATTTCGTTTTATTATTGTTGTGATGAATAAATCCTTCTGCTCACATTTAAAAACCCTTATGGTCCGGGAACAATGAGGAGAGAAAATTGCTTGGATAATTGCGAAATAATCTTTCACATTAGTCCTTTTGAACCTGTGAATTCTACAAAATCTTTGCATTGTATCTGCCGAAAAACTGCATCCTCCTTCAGAGAGAGGGGATTGTTCTCCTTGGAGCTGCTAATGGGTGTTATTTGTGAAGGAAAAATGCATTTCTGTTGATGGAAGATAATGGCTTTTTGTACCTGGCTCTCATCTGCACATCTGTTGTGTTGGAGCCCTGCTGGTTTTTTGGGGACTTGACACACACGAGTTGCTTTGTGTCACCTTCGAGCCACGTGCTGGGGGGGATGTTGGGAACTGTGTGGTTCCAGAGGAGGGAATCATTGTGTGCCTGCTTTGGGATGGTGGATGGTGACCCTGTGGAGTGGCTGCATCACAGAGAGCTTCTGCCAGGTCCTTTCTGAAGGGGTGAGTTGGTCTGGTAATAGCTCTGCTTTCTTCCCTTTTTTTTTTTTTTTTTTTTTAAATCCCAGTTTTTAAAGGAGCCCAAATCTGGGATTTCTCACAGAAGGGTTAACCCTGAGCAGCCTCCAGGCATCCATCCCCCTGATGTGCCTGTTGCTAAGCCCATCTCCAGACTGGCTGTTGAATCCTGTTGGGAGTTTGTGCCATTCATCTACAAGGATGGTTTGGTGTGGCAATGATGGAAAACCTCCCTGGGCTTCATCAGACACTGAGAAATCCCAGGGTCTGCTCTGGTAAAGGATGACAAGAGCACTGGGAGCAGAGGTGAGGCTCTGTTTGAGCCTTGCTGGCTGAGATGTGGGATGTGCCAGGGGAAGAGGCAGCTGGGGATGTGGGATTGGCAGGAGACACGAGCCAGTGTGTGCCAGAGTTAAAAGAAAGTGAGGAGCTGTGATTCTGATTTCCCTATGAGGAAAAAAAAGCTCTTTTGACAGGGAGTATCCAGTTCTCTCAGATCTGGCAGTGGTGCTGTGTCTCTATGTAACAAATACATTCCCAGAAACTTTGGGATGCAAGGAATTGCTCTGTGTTCAGGTCCCAAAGCACAGAGCTTTGTGGGGAAACTTGAGGGGAGAAAAGAAGGGGATGAGGGTGGATTTGGGTTGTGATTGAAGTGGGTCCAGGCACCACCTGACTCCAAGGAGCAGCACAGCAGCAGGACTTGTGTGCCAGCATGATCCAAGATCAAAGCACCTGAAGCCAGAAGGTTATTGAAGAAAATCCAGCATCAGAAAGATGTGAACCTGTTGCAGTGAGTCCAGAGGAAGCCACAGAGCTGCTCCAAGGGCTGCAGCCCCTCTGGAGCCAGGCTGGGAGAGCTGGGGGTGTTCCCCTGGAGAGGGGAAGGATCCAGGGAGAGCTCAGAGCCCCTTCGAGTGCCTGAAGGGGCTCCAGGAGAGCTGGAGAGGGACTTGGGACAAGGGATGGAGGGACAGGACACAGGGAATGGCTTCCCACTGCCAGAGGGCAGGGATAGATGGGATATTGGGAAGGAATTGTTCCCTGGGAGGGGAATTCCCAGAGAAGCTGTGGCTGCCCCTGGTTCCCTGGAAGTGTCCAAGGTCAGGTTGGACAGGGCTTGGAGCAACCTGGGATGGTGGAAGGTCATGGCCATGGCATGGGTTGGCTTGGAATGATCTTTCAGGTCCCTTCCAACCCAAACCATTTTATGATTTTATGTAAATTACAAGCTAATGAGACAAAGCAAAGAGCCTTTGGAAGCAAAACAGTCCTAAACCCCACCAGGGCGTGCTGGTGGCAAGAGATGCGTGGCTCTGTGCTAGCAGAATTCCCCAAAGGAGATTTGGACTTCTCCTTTCTCCATGTGCTGACCTTATTTATTGATGAGTTCCTTGAAACGTCGTTTGCAAACTGTGCTGCTTGGCTGTGATTTGGGGCTTGTCTTCCCAAGCAGATTTCTTTTCCCTGGTGGGCTGGGAGTTAATCAAGAGCCAACCTCAAAGCTGCACTGGAACTTTGAATCTTTCATGGATAACGAGATAAACAGTGCTACAGAATATATTTGATTTTTTTAAAAAAACCTTTGGCTTAAATATAGATGTAAAACATCAGTAAGATTCCTAAGCTGCACAGGAGTCTGATCAATTATTCTGTCCCTGTCCCTAGCCTCAGCTGAGTAGGTGGAAATCCAAAGTAAAGTGAAGTTGTTTGTAGTCACTCAGGGCTGCCCCTGGAACAGATGTAGGCACTTTACCCTCACATTTAAAGCTGTAAAAACTCTTCCCATCTCACATTAATCAGTATTGCAGCAAAACCCAAGGGCTGTGAATGAGAAGTCTTGTTTGTGCAAGCTCAAAAACTCACTTTTCCCTAAGTGTTTGTGTCTCTAGCACTGCCTAAGGAGAACTCTCCAGGACAGAAGGGGTGTGACTGTTCCAGCTCCAGCAGCCACTGCAGAAGCTGTGGCTGCCCCTACATCCCTGGAAGTGTCCAAGGCCAGGCTGGACAGGGTTTGGAGCAGCCTGGGCTATTGGGAGGTGTCCCTGCCCATGGCAGGGGGTGGGACTGGGTGATCTTTAAGGTCCTTTCCCACCCAAACCATTGTGGCATTCTGTGATTTGGAGCTAAACCTTACTCAGCAGAAAGCATTATTTTCACAAGTTCTGCTCACATTCTAGGAAATGACAGCCAGAACTTCCAGCTCCTTTCCCTCTGCTGGGTCTGTGAGGGCCTTCAGTGGCTGGAAAAGCCCTGCAGCCATTTGGTTTCTCCTCCTGCTCGGGGCTGAGGTGGGCTGGGATTGCTGGAGGCATCTCTGAGCACTTAGGCTGGGTTCATTGCCAGCTCTTGGGGCTGCCAGCAGTGACTAATCCCTTCCTCCAGCTTTCTTCCAGAGTAAGTCGCTGCCTTTGATCCCTGCAGCCACTTCCAGTGGCGTAACATCCTTTGCTGCTGGCCTGGTGGCTGGCTGAGAGGGCTCATTCCATTTAGCTGCTTGTTTAAAAAGGAATCATCTGTGGAAAATGGCTAATCCGGAAGCGCTGCCGGCTCTGCAGATCTGTTTGGCTGCACACGGGTTTCCCGACATGGCATTTATTAATCAGGAGCAGGCTGGGCAGGGAATTCTGTCCTGACTTTCCCTTCTCTTTGGGCTGTGTACATGCACTGTGCTGAGCTGGCTGAGTAGCTCACATGCCTGAGGTTTGTACGTCCTTTCCAGCAGAAGGACTCCAAGGGTTTTTCGTATCTCCATTTTAAGGAGCACAGCAGGATCTACAGGTGATGCTTCTGGCTAAGAGGAGGAAGAGGACAGAACCTGGTCAGTCTGGTGGCCATGGTGGCAGAATGAGCTTCTTTGCTTGCCCTTCAGCAAGCAGCTGGATCCTCAAGCTTGGTTTTCTGATGAGAGCAGCACCAGCCTTCCAAAGCAACCAGCAGCTGGAGATAAGCTGCAGTGGTGTGTGTGATCCAGAGTGAGATCATCATCACGCTGACCAGGAGTTAAATAAGAGAATAAAACCTCCGTGCTGATCAACACTGCCATTTCAGTCAATCCTTTTCCTTCCTGGGAGCTTTGCCTAAATACCAGCTCAGGGTCTGGTTCAGCTTGGTAATTCAGCATTTACCAAACTCTTCCTTGGTGATGTCACTTGTGCTTTTCTGGGCCAACGCACCTG
The DNA here is from genome assembly GCA_013399455.1 of Anthoscopus minutus. Lineage (NCBI taxonomy): Eukaryota > Metazoa > Chordata > Aves > Passeriformes > Paridae > Anthoscopus > Anthoscopus minutus. The sequence continues at coordinate 115,889 of VWYI01042049.1, forward strand.
CAGAAATTCTTTGCTGAATCCCAGTTTTATCCTGCTTCCCTGCCTTACTTTGACTCACAGCTCTTGTGTTCCAAATCAGGAAAAACCCAGCTTTGCTTTGAGGTCCTGGATTGTATATGGGAGTGGGGAACTCCAGGTTTTCTTCCAGAAGGAACAATTCACACAAAATCAGCTGAGAAAACCCCTGTTTCTTAGCACCGAGTCAGTTCCCACAGGAGATTTGCCCCATCCCTGGGCTGAACAGTCTGTATTCAGTGCACTGGCATTTCCAGCAGTGCATCCCAGGTTTGTGAGCTCAGTTTCTCCACGAGAGCAGTTTCAGAAGGCAGGGAGATGTTCCACAGAAGAGCCTGGGTGCTGCTGCTGGGTTTGCAGCACCACCTGCTGCCCGCGGAGCCGGAGCTGCCAGGGAGGCAGCTGAGTTCTGAAATCCCTGTGAGTTTTGCCATCTCCATTTGTGTTTTTTTCTGTTGTGTAGCAGCAGAGGAAGGAACAAATTTGCTGATTAGTTTACCTGTGAATCCTAAAATCCAGATGCTTGTCACTGCAGGGCCTGAGCAAAGGTGCAGCCATGCGTGAACGCAGGATGATAATGGAACAAGCAGTGCCGACTCCTCGGAATTTGCACTCGGAATATTAACTCCAACACCCTCACAGTCCTCGCTGCTACTGCCTAGAGCCAGCCCTGCATTCTCCCCCATGGCATGTGCTGGTTTGTGATGGCTTTTCCACAAATAAAACCTGCCTGTAGCCCCAGCTCTCTGAATCCCCCTTGGCTCAGGGTGCAGCTAATGGGGTCGGTGACCAGAAGAGGAAAGCGTGTTTGGGGCACTGGAAAGGAAAATCAAGGGAGGGAAGCATCCTTGTATGCTGCTGGGGACATAATTGGGTGGGTTTTGTCACATGTGAAAGCCTGAAGGTGTCACAGGGGCCAGTCCCCTGTGTTGAAGCCATTAAACATCACCTGAAAAGCTGCCTGTGCGTCTCAAACGCTCCCTGTTTGGAGCAGGCTCTGTCACAACTGCTGGGGGACAAAAGCAGCAGGACAGGACTTGGCACCAGGGGCAGTGCAGCAGCAAAACCCACACTGATTCTCCAGGGCTGCAATCCTGCTACTTTTAGGGTTTGTATTGTGACCTGTTTAAATACCAACAGAGTACCAAATGTCCCCAAATTATTCCATGCATTGGAACAAGCATGGGGGAATGGAGTGTGTGAGTGCATTTTCTCTCTTTGTCCCTTTTGTTTCACCCTACTTTTCATCCTCTGTGACTTTTTTATGATGGAACCGAGTGTTGACATCCACTTCACTGCAAGCTACGCCCTTCTTCCCATAAAGTCCCAGAGCCTGGATATCTGCATTTCCTTTCTTCCCAGGCTTTTATCTGTCCTGCTGGAGCAGTTCTGCTGTGCAAAGCCATTTGATTGTGCATTCTGCACAGGCTGCCTTATTTGTGAAGACAAGCCTTGTGTCCCAGAGTGACCATAACTTGATGCTGTGCCACAAGACACGGGTGGATCCCCTGGCACAGGAGGGAAGGAGCGAGCAGGACTCCCCGAGGTCAGGAATTTGGGTATTAAATAGAAGGGAAAAAAAGAAAATCTGTGTTTGCTGGAACAGGAATGGACCTCGTGGGGCATTGGGACATCAAAGACGCAGCTGTGAGGGACATGAGGAGGTTGCAAAGAGGAAGGTACCTCTGGATATGAGGTTAGAGAAAGAGATGAGAAGCAGGAGAGAGGTTTTTTAATCACTGCTTGTTTCTGTGTGTCTGATGTAGCTTCCCAGATGCCTCCCCAGGCTCTGTGGATCGATCAGCAAAGGCATTGCAGCTCTCAAGGAGAAGGTGATGATTTACTTCCAAGTTTTGGCATGGGCTGGCAGCAGCAGCCACCCCCTGGACAGTGTCTTACCCCTTTTTCCCACAGTCCCTTTCCCTTTCCTCACCTGTGTCTGGTGGGGAGGCAGATGCTGCTCCCTTACCAAACTCATGGATGCTTTTTTTCCCATTTTCATAAAATCAAACTGTGCTTGGTGATAAATCCTGACAGATCTACCTGCCCTGCTGGGCATATGGAGCGCTCCCCTCTCCAGAAAGCAGCACTTGGCTTTTCCTGGGCTTTTGGAAAAGGTTCATCTCCTGTGAAAAGCCATTGACAACAGGTGATGGAATAGCTGGATTCAGATCCAAGAGCTGCAGTTTGTTATCCCCTTGTCCTGTTTCCAGAATCCCTGGAATCAGTTGTTTCACTGCAAGCACGCAGGAAGGATTGAGCATTTTCTCCTGATGTCAGGGAGGGAATGTCATTTTGAAGCCTATGAGAAAATCAGGGGGAAAATCAGTAGTTTTCAGGCGCTTCCATTTGTTTAAAGCCTTTAGTGAATTAATGAAAATCTCTGTTAGCCCTGTTAAGAAAAGCAAGGATTTTTTTTTCTTCTGAAATTGGCCAAAGGAGTATCAGCAAGGAGCTAAGGGCACAAGAGGGAAACTGAGGCACAGAGAAAGCCACAGCTGGTCACTGAAACAACCACTTGTATATCTCTTATAAATTCACAGAAATGCTGTTTTCACCTATTCCCAGATTTTATAACAGCAGAAAGATGGGAAATCTGGTGAAGCTTCAGTCTTCCCAGATAGCACTTTCAGATCCAAATAGTTCAGCAAAGTCTTCAGCTTCCTGAATGCTCATTTGAACTGAAATCTGAGGGGTTTGAGCTTTGTGGAGGGAAGATAAATGGGTTTTGTTCTCAACATTGAAAGCATTTGAGGCAGGGAAGTTCCATTTCCAGCCTGATCATGGCTTTGATCTCTGAGCTGCCCAGAGCCTGGCTTATGGGAGCCTGGCTTATCTCTGTGACAAGGGACAGCCCCATCTTGGGCTGTGACAGGAGAGAGCTGAGAGACAATAACAGAAGCTTCAGAACAGCCATAACCTGGATAATTCTTTCCAATAGGGCTCATTTTCCTCTTGCTCTAAATGCAGGTGACAACGCAGATTGGTTTCAAAACACTGATATTAATTAGGTTGATTTTATCGGGAATTTATGAAAGGAATTGTTTTGAATTGTGACTCATTTACGTGATCTCCGTGATTTCTAACACATGCTGGTCCTTAATTCCCAACCCATACTGTGGGAGGTGGTTCTGGGAGTCTGGATTCATCCCAACCATGTGTTTGGCAGTAATTATTAACTGCCTCTTGATGGAAGGATTTTTTTCCTCCTGGATTTTGTTGAATTTATTAAAATTTGTTGATTTTGTTGAATTTATTAAAAGCCTTGGGATAAATCAAACTTTGAAGGATGTGACATTGCCCATGGCTTGAGTTCTCTGCTCCTCTGGGTAGAAGAATGATGGACTGGTGTGAGACAAGGGCCAGGTAAAATAGGATTTGGCCAAGGATTTCAGCAGTTAGGATCCAGAAACTGAAGTCTACGAGCAAAGGGAAATTCCTTAGAAACCCCTCTGGATCTCGTATCCTGATTTGTCACTGGCTGCCTCTGCTGCCTGGAGGGAAAATTGTGTGTTTGGGGAAGATGCCTCTCCCTTTATTTGGGACACTCGGGAGCACATCCCAACCCCATCCTCTGCTGCTGGAGCTGGTGGAAATTGCAGATATCAATGAGTTCTGCTTGTGGAACAATGAGGGATAAAATGCCAGTTTGGGCACCGTGGTGTGGGTACTGGGACAGTTCTTCTGACATTCCATAAAGAAGCTCTCATCCCTCCATGACAGATTTGAGGGCAGGCATGCTGGCAGCAAACTCTCTTCATTTCACCCAGAACTTCCCCAGCGAGATCTCAGCCTTCTCACCCAGAAGTCCCTGAAAGGATTCCGGTCTGGAATCAACCTGGAAGCCAAAAGTGAGTTTAAGTGCCTGAGTGCTTTATGGCTGCTGCTCCCAGCCACATAAATGTTAATAAATCCACTGTCTTCTTCCCATCAAAACAATAACCTGCCTGCAAACTTGATGGCTTCTTGGCTCTGCTTGTATCAGAGTTTATATTCCAGGTCTTTTAGTAGCTGCTCAGTGAGTTACAGTCTGGCTCCAGTCCCCTCCTCCCTTTGTTGGGCTGTGATGTTCATTTGGATGCCCTCAGATACAAATGTTTGCACTGAAGCTCTTGTAGGATGGGTCAGAGCAGCTTTTCAATGCTGGAAACATCTCCGAGCATCCTTGGGTGTGATACATTCCAAAGAGTGAGATGCACCGAAGTGAACAAATACACAAATAATGGCACCTGCTCTGCCAGGTGTTTTGTTTTCCTGCTGTGGTGGAAATCCTGTCTGACAGATCCCGAGGAGGGGCCTGCTGAAGAAGTAATTGCACAACAATACAGAGGATTTACACTGACGAAAGTCTCTGGTAATTAAAGCAGCTGGGCTATCAGCCAAAGTGCAAAGTGTGGAAAGATAAGCTCTGCCTCGCTTAGCGAGCAGGAAGGAGGTATTTCCAATAATCCCCTGGGATCACAGCCCTTGGATTTCCAGCATTTTGCTCTTCTCTGCCTTTTTGTGTCTCCAGGATGGAAGTTGCTGGGTTTCCTCCCATGCCATGACCTGGTGCTGCACAGCTCTGAGGGCTTGGCAAGGGGAGGAGACCTCAGGGGTGTTCCTGAGCCCCCTCCTGATTTTTCCATCTCCTGTCTCACAGATGAGATGTGACAGCCCCTCTGGGACCCACACCTGATCTTCCAGTCCATTTGCTGTCAGGCTTTTCAGCACAGATCAGGGGGCTGGCAATGTGCGTTTTCCAGGGAAATCAGAAGTGCAGGAATGAGCTGGTGATGGGCTGAGATCTGGGCTTTCACACTTTAGAAGTTTATTGAAATCAGGTCAGGGAGTGGCAGTCTGAGTGGTTCTTGTGGGTTCTTGTGTGGCTGTTCCAGGCTCTCATTTGGCTTTTCCAAGGATAACGAGGAGCCTGTACCTGGCCTGACACAGCTCTGAGTGCTCCACTGGGAGCACATCTGGGAAAGTGAGGCAGGCAGGGAAAATTAATGTTTCTGCCAGAATAAAGCCAGGCTTTCCCAGTCAGTTCCTAGTGCTGCTCTGCCCTGCCTGGTGCAGTGGCAGCTTCCCTGCAATTCCCCAAACAGATCCAGGAGATGGGAGCCAGTTCAGAGCAGTGGTCACTCCAACCTGGTGTGCTCCACCCCAGGCTCTCTCTGCTCCAGGGATCTGCAGCTGGCTCAGCCAAACTCCTGCTGAATCCCAGGGGTCTGAGTTGGGTCGAATCTGAAGCAGGAGGGTGGGATCTGTTGCCAGGCTCACTGACTGCACACTTCCATTCCTCAGCTGTCGGTATTTACCAGTCTGGGAAGTTCTTGCTACCCACAGGTGTTTTGAATCCCTCATCCCTGAGCTCCAGGCAGTAACAATCCACCTTTTGGATGGAGTTAGAAGCTGCTGCCTGTCCTCTTTCTGTCTCTTTTTGTGTTCTCTTTCACAACAGTGGTCCCAAATGGCATTTCTTTGTTTTAGCTAATATTAGCAAAGTGGGTTTGGTACAGGCAGTGTGAGGAAGGTGTCCCCATTTCATCAGAACAACGTTTTTGCTGTTAAAATTGCCACTAAAGCAGCCAAGGGATATTTGGAGAGGAAGAAGAGGCACAAAGGATGAAGTTCAGAGTTGACAAATAGCAGTATACAAATGCCCTGCTTGTGCTGAATCCATGCTGGGGACACTCCTGCTGCTGTCCATCGTCTCCCTGGGGTGTTTCAGCTCTGGCATCCGGGACTGCTTCTAGGCTGGGCAGAATTCCATTGGAATTTTCAGGCCTTGAATACCAAGACAGGATTTCCCAGGTGAAAACAGATTCATCCAGCTGCAACCTGAGAGAGATGCCATGACTCTGTCAGGACATCACACATGGCACGTGCTGGGCACTGCTGGGGCACCTCCAATCCTGGGTTCAGTTTGGGGCCCCTTGTGGCAAGAGAGACCCAGAGGGGCTGGAGCGTGTCCAGGGAAGGGAATGGAGCTGGGGAAGGGGCTGGAGCACCAGGAGGGGCTGAGGGAGCTGGGAAAGGGGCTCAGCCTGGAGAAAAGGAGGCTCAGGGGGAACTTCTGGCTCTGCACAGCTCCTGACAGGAGGGGACAGCCAGGGGGGTCGGGCTCTGCTCCCAGGGAACAGGGACAGGAGGAGAGGGAACGGCCCCAGGCTGTGCCAGGTTGGACACCAGGAGGGATTTCTCCATGGAAAGGGTGGTCAGGCATTGGAACTGTCCAGGGCAGTGCTGGAGTCCTCATCCCTGGAGGTGGTTTTAAAACTTGTGGATGTGCTTGGTGTGGATCATGGGTTAATGGTTGGGTTTGATCACCTTTGATCTCGCCAGACTTAATGATTTTGTGGTTCCATGATCACACCTCCAGGAACCGCCTATTTCACTGCAAAAAAAAACCCCCACCAAACTAAAAATTTGGCTTATCAGTATCGAAACTCTCAAAAGAGTGAGCTTTTTCTTCTTGAAATGACTTTTCTTGGCTTCACAGCAAACAGCAGCTCATAAATCTGCCTTGTGATCCCAGACCTGCCAGTGGAAGTTGGATCATGAGCTTTGCATTCTGCAGTTTTTCCCTGTGAGCTTTCATGAAAAGCACACACAGGAATTTTGGGAGGTTGAGAAGGGAATGAGCTGCAGCAGTGGAAGTATTGGAACATGACAGTGTGTTATCCCAGGGACCTTCTTTGAGCCAAATAATTACAATTAATTGTAAAATAAATGTAATTGGACAGCCAGCTCCATGTATATCTCTAATTGCACAGCCACAGCAGTGCACAGAGAATAAAAAGAAATATCTGCATCTCTTTAATGTTAAAACGAGAATCCTTCTCCTTTCGTTTCTCTGGGAAGATGTGACAGCTGCTCCTGTATGAAAATGAATAAATAATCAGTTTTATTTGTATCTCAAGCTGTTTTCTCCTCTCAGAGATGAGTGACCCACTGATCTCAGCTGAGGAGTTTAAAGGGAGACCAAGTGTTTGCACATTTTCTGTGCATAGACACAGCATCAGTTTTAAAAAAAAGCCTTTCCATGGTATCTTCCTGTGTGGTTTTGTTCTCAGTGGGGGATAATATATGCTGGGTTTTATGTTGCATTATTTAATTACATGTATTTTTAAAATGCATCTGTTTTGCCAATTTGTATTCAGCGTGCGCTGCCTTTGGATGGCTTTGGAGCTAAACACCCTTCTTGTACCTCTGGAGATGAGTCTGAAAATAGTCTATAAATCCTTTTAATTCAGATTTTGAAAACACTTTAAGTCTGAGGTAACAAAGCTGGAGGTTCAGGGCATAAAGGAGGGGCTGTGGCTGTTTCAAGGTGAAGAGGCAGGAGCAGGGAATAATTAATACAGGAGGAAGGGGATAACAGTAACTTCCCTGCTCCATCTTTACAAGAGAGGATTAAAGGGAAAACGAGAAGGTGAAGAATTGCCAGGGGAAACCACTGTAAAAACCAGGGACAGCTCCTCAGGCAATGCATGACTGAGGAAACATCCTGCTAAAAGTGACAGGTTTGGGGTGGATGCTCAGATAAATGGATATTTTTGGTGCCATCAAGTCAAGTAAGGGAGCAGATTCCAGAGGATTTCTATGGGATAGGTGAGGACTTGGCTCCCTTGGCTACCCCCAGCTCCATCCAGGCACGTCCTGGGACTCATCCAGCCCTGGAACAAAGCTGGGAGCCAGCTGGGAATGGTGAGGATGGTTGGTGGGGAGAGCCCAGTCATGAAAGGAGCAAATCCCCTATGGCTTTGCCTGGATGCAGGAGGATCCAGGAGGATCCAGTCATCTCCCTCAGGATGGCTCTGGATGTGGTAACGGGGCTCCTTTAGGAGCTGATGTCCCAGCCATTCCCATTTATTGATATATCAGGCTCTGAGTGTGTTAACCCCAGCATCACACCCAAATATTGTTGTCCTAACACCTCAAAGCTGCTTTTTGTGCATCTGCGATTTCGCCTCCGCGTCCCAAGGTTTTTAAACATTCATTATCACAAACATGGCCAAAAGAAAATCCTTTTTTTCCTTTTTGCAAAATGCCTGGCAGCATGTCTGTCAGGAGCTTTGACACCCTCCTCACACAGTGTCCAAGCACAGGGCAGCAATTCCTGCTGGATTTGCAGCTCGTTGGGAGCTGCGCAAACACCCTGGAGTCCCGTGTTGTGCCAGACCTCATTTCCTCAAGCTTTTGGGTCTGTGTTGGGAAAAAGAGCGTGGGTTTGGGGAGGAAAGGCATCATCCCAGGGGCTTGGCTCTGGTGGAAATGCCATGCTGGCATCCCATCTCCTCCCTGCCCATGCAGCTCTGGAAACGTGCCGGGAGGAGCCTCGTGTTGTATCAAGTGAGGCCAGATTATTTTATTTCTCGTGGAATGAAGAGCTCCTGGCTGAGCCAAAGGGCTGGATCTGTGCTTTTGGCTTTGGAAAGCGGGATGCTGGCCAGTAGGGATTTCTGTCCTCTTGAGGGTTTTCTCCTGGTGGGAGTTGAGTTTGGCAGGAGGGAAAAGGTTCTGCGTGGGCAGGGCAGGACACCGGCGCCGCTGGGTGTGAGGCTGAACTTGGGAACCTTCAATAAGCACCACCATGGATGTCCTTGGTGGGGGCAGCCAAGCAGATCTGAGGTCTGGGCTGAGAGCCACGGTGATGCTGCCAGCTTTTGTGGAGCAGCTCGGCTTGCCCAGAACAGGTAGTGATAAAACACTGAGGAAATCGAGTCTAAAATGCAGCCTGGTCAGACTTGTGGGATTTGCTCCAATGTCATCTCACTGGGAATGGCCTGCAGAGATTTTGGGTGGCATCTCTGGTGATGGCAGCAGCTCCTTTGGCTTCTCCTTGGCACCTGTCCTGGCAGAGAGCTTGGCAGCTTGTCATGGAGCCATGTACCCGGGATCAGCCTCTTCTCTGCTTCCATGGAATGAGACAGAGCTCAGAGACATCAGGATCAAAATCATCCTTAGCAAAGGGAACCTCAGGTGAGTAGTTTCCATATGGAGCCTTACCCAGTGCCAGAACTCCTGCTGTAGCCAGGATGAGAGAATCCCAGAATCATTCAGGTTGGAAAAATCCTTCAGGGCCATCGAGTCCAAGCTGTGCCTGACCCCACCTTGTCCCCAGAGCTCTGAGTGGCACATCCAGGCCTTTCCTTGGACACCTCCAAGGATGGGGACTCCAAATCTCCCTGGGCAGCCCCTTCCAATGCCTGACCATCCTTTCCATGAAGAAATTCCTCCTCTTTACCCAGCCTGAGGCCGTGTGCTTTGTCCCTCTCTGACATCCCACACTGGTTGCTCAGCTCAGTGCAAACTTGTCCTGACAGCTTCACTTCCAAAAAAACTACCCAGCTTCCAGGAGGATGCTGTTTGGTGGGACCAGGCAGAGTTGTTTTCTCCCTCGTGCCCATCTCTGGTTGCATTTGAAGAGCTGCAAGTGCCAGTCACACCTCGGCTGCAGAGGGAGCGGGAATGGAGTCGGCCGTGGTAATGAAGGATGTGATTTGTTCTCTTTATGGATCTGCACACCCTTCCCTCCTTCCAGGGAGTCTTGTAAATAATCCCAGCACTTGTGCCTGATGTGTAGAGGGAAGGGACCCTGGTGGATCTCAGTCTGTGGGTCTCAAGTGCTGATTCAGGCAATTTTCTTAAAACATGTCAGGATTTAGCCAAACCAGGTGCTGAAATTAAATATGTGTGACAGGGTAGCTTCAGGGATACTTGGAACTCATTGTTCCCTTTTCCTAGAGTTTGTCAGCTCCCAAAGTCCTCCAGCAGAGCCCTCCCTGACCTCTATTAGGCCTAGATTGGTTGATTTTTAATTGATTTCTTACCCACATGTGCACGTGGGAGAAGCCTTGGCTTCCTGTGTGCATCTGCAGAAAGAAAGGAGGAAGGGAAGGGACCGGCTCAGCTGGGAATGGGGATGTGGGCAGGATGGAGATCATCACCTCCCAGACGTGGCAGTCCTTGATGGCTGGGGAGAATGTTCAGTTCTTTGTACCCAGGGACTGAAGAGGAGGTGGTTTTTGAGTTCAGACTTTGTTGTTTATTTTTCTGTATCTATGTTACATTCTTACAGACAGTGAGCTCCTCTTAACTGAGCATTGGCCACCCAGGTGTCTCTTTCCAAGGCCTTTTAGGTGTAAACTGCCCAATTACAAGATGCCAGCTAACTTATTTTTACTTTTAACCCAATAATTAGACAGCAGTTTTCCACTCTGCAGACTCTTCTACCCAATCACACAATATTTACCCACAGCCCATGAAGAAGAAGGTGAAGAAGGAGAAAGGGACACCGCCCTAAATCCTCCATCTTGTCCTCCGTTCACTACTTTACCTCAAATTCTAAACCCCAGATTTTTCACCCAGTGACTTAGCATGCTTCTGTTCAAACCACACTCTCACAGATTCATTTCCATTTTGGAAGCCTTCCCCACGGCCTCAGGTCGTGTTCTCTTGTGACACAGCATGAAATTCTCTGTGCCCAGGGTTCCAACACTCACTGAAGCAAAGCGAGTTTGTGGTGCCCCCACCACCCCCTGCTCTCTTCCCCCAGCCTGTTTGGGTAGAATTTCTCATCTCTGGCAGAGATGGAAACAGCTCTCTCTTTTCCTGAGAGCTCATTCAGTGTCTCCCCAAATTATCCAGCTCTCCTAAGGGCATCCTTCAGGCTTTTTTCCTCTCACAGAGACCTGATGTGAACAATGAGGTGCCTGGTTTCTTGCAGAGTTTGCTCTTTGCCCAGGAATCAATCCAGTTCACTAAGCTGAGCTGTCAAAACTTCTCCAAGGGCACGAGCATTCCTCATGTTTTCACCATCAAATTATATGTGACACTTAATTTAAAGCTTAAGTGTGAAGCCTCACCAGTGAGGAGATTGCTGGAAGGAATTGATTTTGCTGTGGGTTTTTTGTGTTTATGTATAAAAATGTGTTTTAAAGTATTGGTAAGGGGACATTATTGCTGGGCAGACTCTGGATTTGTGCTCTGGTTTAGTTTCCTCTCGGGTTTTTCAAGATCCATTTGTCCAGTGTGTCTGTGAACAACAAAACACTGGGAGGAAAGGGACGCTGTGAAACTGTTGGGTTTTGTGCTCCTTGAGTTAAACAGATGCAGTGTTCTGGGACTGAATCACCTGAAACTGATTTTCTGAATGCAGAAACTTCTGGTGTGGTCTCTTGGGTGCGTGGAGGCATTTCAGGTGTCTCCAAACTTTGCAAACTGCTCAGAAGGTTCCTGGTTTTGAGCTCTGGGCCGTTGAGCTGATGGCAAAGACTTTTAAAGAGAATTAGTCCCAAGCAAAAATGACCAAAATAAGGTGAGCAGGGCACACCCTGTGTGGGGTGGTTTTGAGTCTGGAGGGGTTGGAGTTTGGTGCAGGTGCCAGCACTGGTGCTCTGCTCCGTGTTTGGAGCCCTTGCAGGGAGGGGAGGTGGTGTTTTGGTGGTGGGCTGGGGTCTCTCCTGTTGTTCTCTGGCTGATTCCGTGTTCTCCTCACTGTTGGAATCCCCTTGGGAAGGAGAACTGCTGACTCCTGGTTCTGCCAGAGCCTTTCAGCTTTGCTGAGGGAACATCTTTCGCTGGGTTTTGACAGAGCTCTTGGCTCGAGACCACTGAGGAACAAGGTTGTGGCAAAATTGGTCCTGAAAATGATGGAGGGGCGGGAGAAGCAGTGCTGAGGGAGAGACTGAGGCCTCAGTGTCTGAAAAAGGACAGAGAGGCTTGGTTGTGGCACCCCTGGGCTCTTCTGGGGGCTGAGACCCACCCAGGGCAGGGGGTGGGAGCTTGGGAACAATTCCCAAGGAGCAGCGTTGATGTCTGAGAGGAAAGGTGGATTCTCCCACTCTGGCTGTCAGGACACCCTCCTGGCAGAGACCTCCCAGCGACAGCCCCACTGCCCTGGGCACACAGGAGGGAGGTTAATGCTGGTGACTTCCAGGATTCCAGAACGGGGTTGGGTTGGAAGGGACCTTAAAGCCCATCCCATTCCATCCCTGCCATGGGCAGGGACACCTCCCACTCTCCCAGGTTTTTCCAAGCCCCATCTAACCTGGCTTTGGACACTTCCAGGGATCCAGGGGCAGCCACAGCTGCTCTGGGCAGGGCTTCCCCGCCCTCACAGGGAACAGTTCCTTCCCAGTATCCCATCCATCCCTGCCCTCTGGCAGTGGGAAGCCATTCCCTGTGTCCTGTCCTTCCATCCCTTGTCCCAAGCCCCTCTCCAGCTCTCCTGGAGCCCCTTTGGGCACTGGAAGGGGCTCTGAGCTCTCCCTGGATCCTTCTGTTCTCCAGGCTGGACTCACTCCAGCAGATCCACGTCCTTCCTGTGCTGAGGAGCCCAGAGCTGAGCACCAAGTGTGGAGTTGCCTCCTCCTGCCTCCCTCCTCAGCCCATTCCCACCCTGATTCCTGCATCCTCTTCTCCAGCAGTTCCCAGGCAGAGAAGAAACCCCTGGGAGCATCTGCTGGCTCTGGGTAACCCTTCAGCCAAGCCAAACGCTGAGCTGAGTTTTGTGATGCTTCTCCACCTTGGGAAGGAGCAGGAGCAGAAATTCCTGTGCTGATATTGTCCCTGCTTTTTCCAGGTCCTAATGAAACCCCAGAGCTCCTAGGGTGAGGAATGCTGCTGGCTCAGCACCAGCCCTGCTTTTCCATATCCCAGAGCTGCCCAGTTTGCTCACCTGCAGTAGATTGTTGGTGCTTTTGATGGCTTTTCAGTAAAATATTCCATGTGTTCCTCTGAATTTTCCATCCCCCCAGAGCTATCAGCAGCTGAGAGCTCCAGGACTGGCTTTCCATGGGAATTTAATCATCCCAGCTGTCACGCAGATCCCGATACAAATATTTCCTCTGTTAATGGTTTCAGCGTGGGCTTTTTTGTGGGATCAAATGTAATCTTATTTAATGGAGTTCTAGTGCCGTGATGCTTTGGTCTTTTCAGCAAGCAAAAATGGGAGATTGTTCAGAGCAGAGGCAGGGAAATGACTGGAGGGATGGAATGGGGTGGGAAATGTGGGCTGGACGGAGTGACTTTGGATCAGCCAGGGGAGTGTACGAGCAGGGAAAGGGATCCAGGGTGGATGGGGCTGTCAGGAATGGTGTGAAACTGTGCCAGGGCAGGGTTGGGCTGGATATCAGGAAAAGTTCTTCCCTGGAGGGTCTTGGGCGCTGGAAGAGCTCCCCAGGGAATGGTGACATTCCCAAAGCTGCCAGAGCTCCAGGAGAGTTTGGACATCGCTCTCAGGGACGCACAGGGTGGGATTGTTGGGGTGCCTGTGCAGGGCCAGGAGCTGGACTGGATGATCCTGGCGAGTTCCCTGAATAGAATCAACCACGATTCTGTTCTATAATTCTCAGAAGAGGGAGAAACCCAGTAAGACTTTACAGGTGTGTGGCCGGGGGTGCGGGGAATTGCTGCAGCCAGCCAATGCTCCCCATCCCAGGGGCAGCACAGCTGGCACAGCTGGCACAGCCCCACCCCGGGCCCCCAAAAGCATCAGTGGCTCCCCGCAGGTCGTGCGCACGGAGAAGAACAGCCTGAACAATCGCTTCCTGCCCTGGGACGAGATCGACACCGAGGCCATCCTGTCCATCGACGACGACGCCCACCTGCGCCACGACGAGATCATGTTCGGCTTCCGGTGAGAGCCCTGCCCACAGACTGCTCCTCCCCACAGCCAGGAGCTGCCCGGGGGCACAGGGACACGGCTGGGGCTGGCTCATCCCTTCCCGGGGCTTCCCAGCTCCCACGCGCTACTGGGGTGGGGGAATCTGATGCCAGGAAACTCCGTTCCCCAAACTTCTTAACTCAACTCTGCAGCTTTTGCTGTGCTGGTAATGGGCTCTGAAAGGCTTTAGCAGCTGTGGCTTCCTAGGGTGGGCAGAGCCTGGAAAATAAATCCAAGAGGCCATTGCACTCCATCCATGAGCCAGAGGCAAGGCCAGGACGGTGCTCAGGTGCTGGTGGTGGCTGCCACCCTCTGCCCCGTGTGACACTGTGACAGTTCTCTAGGTACTGGCAGAGCAGGCAAAGGCAGATGTCACCCAGCCAAGGCAGGTGCTGGCTGCTCTCGCTCCTGCCCCCGTTCTGCTCCAGCACCCAGTTTCCCCCTGACTTTTTCCCTGGCAAAAGCTTCCTGATCACGGGAATGAGGGGGCCCTTGCTGGGGGAGGTCTGTGCCAGCTGCTCCTGCAGCCAGACCTCCCTGCCTGCCTGCCAGGAGCTGCTGGGAATGAGGGTGGCACAAGGAGCAGGGACTGCCATTCCCAGCCACACAACACCCGGCAGCTGCCCGGGGGTGGGAGACAGGGACCAAAACCTGCCTGGGAGGAGGATTAAAAGGCACAAAATGCCTGGAAGCCCACCAGGCTCCCTCAGAGAGATGAGAAATGAGGTGTGAGAAGGATTAAAGTGCAGAAGGAGGCGTCAGGATTCCTGGCTTCCCTTCCCTGCCCCCGTTCCAGGCTCTTTATCCCAGCTGGGCTCTTTTCTCCCCTTTTTTTGGTCTCTGTTTTCCTGTGCCTGGTCGAGGTTTTGCTGATTAGCCCTGGAGAGCATCAAATGAAGGTTGTAAGTGCCCTGTGTTACTCTCACTCATATCCCTGCTTACAGACACCCTGTTCCCACAAAGCCTCCCTGTGTTAACAAATTCCCAGGAGCTGCCAGAGTCTTGGCACTGGAGTGAACCTCTGCCCACCCTCTTGCTTTGTTAAAACTTTGCTCCAGGCTTTGATTCTTGGGGCCAAAAGCATCGTTTTTCCCAGTTTTTCACTCAGGAGGGAGCTGGAGGCAGCTCCCTGAGCACCCCCAGAACGATTCTCCAGAGAAATCCTGATTTTTGTGGCTGAGCTGGGAGGGAAAAAGCGTCACGTTCGTAGGAAAGTGAAGATGTGGGAGAAGCGAAAGGGAATGAGCGATTTCAACTTCCAGCTTTTCTAAACAACCACCTCAGACTGACAGGAGCTGCAGCAAACAAGTGCTGGGAGGAGGACAGAGCCAGGGAAGCTGCTGGTGGTGTTGATTCCTCAGGATTATTTTGGAGTTTCATTAATTGGAGTGGAGGGCTGAACAACAAACATCTCCAAGTGTTTCCTTTTTCACCTCCAAGTGTAGGGAAAGCTCAGGGAACCTCAGCTGCTCCTGTTGCTCTCCTGGAGCAGGGCTGTGGGTGAAACATCCAAATGAGTGGAAAAACCCAAAAATGGCACTTTCTGCCCAGTTTTGTGCCTGGGAAGAAGGGAAAACCCTTCTGTGTCCACAAGGAGTTCTCTCCTGCAGTCTGGAGTCACAGCTTGGGCGCTGAGCAGCAGGGAGCGGGGATTGAACGATCCAAAGGGAGCCAGCACCCCTGCCTGTGGAAGCTGGATTTATCTCCCAGCTTCAGGGAAATATCAGGCACTGACTTTTTCCTTAATTATTCCTGCCAGTGTTGCAGCTCTCCTGGGGGAGCTCTCTGGAGGAGCGTGAGCTGCAGATGAGAGCAGAACATTAAGCAATCCCACGCTCCACATGCAAAGCTCAGGATTTCATTCCCAAGGCTGGACTTGTGAGCATGTGTCGGGGTGAGGGAGGCACTCAGGGCCCTGGAGGCTTTTCCTGTATGGCCAGAGCCCAGGAAGCTGCAGTTTGGGATGGGGAGCTGGCAGTTTGGCAATCCAGGTCTTCTCTTGGGAGACACCAGGGCCTCCAGCATCTCAGCAGCTTTTCACAGAATTATGGAATGAATGGAATTTCCAGAGTCCTGGAAGGGACCTCAAAGCTCATCTGGTCCCACCCCTGCCATGGGCAGGGACACCTTGCACTGTCCCAGGGTGCTCCAAACCCCATCCAGCCTGGTCTTGAAGCTTTCCTTAAGGGAGATTGATGTTATCGTGGCTTTACTGAGCTGCTGGCAGATGGAAAGTCCCAGGGATTTGGGGAAGAGGCCAGGAGATGTGTGGGCTCCTCCCAGGCTGAGCCTGGGCTGCTCTGGCCTTAGTTTTCTTTTAAACCTCCAGAAGAGCCCTTATGAGCTACAAAATCCCTAATTCTTTATGGATTAGGAACCCTTTCCCTGTGCATAAACTGCTCGGCTGGGCTCTAGTCAGGAGCACATTTTAACACAGGTTTCCTTTTTGCCCTTTGGACAATTCCTTGGATAAAGCAGTTGCCCAACCCCTTTATGTACAGACCCCTCCACCCCTTGCAGCCCCTCTGGATGGGCTCCCAGCTCTGTGTCTCATGGGCAGTTCTGTGTTTGCAGGGTGTGGAGAGAGGCCAGGGATCGCATCGTGGGCTTCCCGGGGCGCTACCACGCCTGGGACATCCCCCACCAGTCCTGGCTCTACAACTCCAACTACTCCTGTGAGCTCTCCATGGTGCTCACTGGTGCTGCCT
Source organism: Anthoscopus minutus (assembly GCA_013399455.1). NCBI lineage: Eukaryota > Metazoa > Chordata > Aves > Passeriformes > Paridae > Anthoscopus > Anthoscopus minutus. Next base: position 132,266 of record VWYI01042049.1, read on the forward strand.
TCTTCCACAAGGTGAGACCTCCCCGGGGCTGCCCCTTCCTGCTCACAGCCCCCCGAGCGTTGTGGCTTTTTTAGGGACAAATGTGGGAGCTCTCTGCTCCTTCCCCCTCACTTTCTCCAAACTGAAACACAGCCAGAACCTGGTCCTGAGTGCACTGGGAAGGGTATCCAGGGGCTATTCCTGCTGGGCTGACTCCACAGCAGCAGAGAGCAGGATCTGAGGGGGCTGGAATTCCTCGATTCCTGAGGTTCCCAGGAGAGGGTGGCGGCTGTGGGAGATTTTGCTGCTGGTGTGGCTACAGCGCGTCCTGGCGCGGGATGAGCTCTGCTATGGGGAACTGGGATCCTGGAGTTTTGAGTGAGACACATCCCAAATGGCCACGTGCTGCTGTCACCTGTGGAGCACCTGGAGAACGCTGTGCCTTTCCCCTGTGCAGTACTACGCCTACCTGTACTCCTACGTGATGCCCCAGGCCATCCGGGACATGGTGGACGAGTACATCAACTGCGAGGACATCGCCATGAACTTCCTGGTGTCCCACCTGACCAGGAAACCTCCCATCAAGGTAAAGCACCAGGGGCTTGTCCCAGAGCTGGCCTTGCTGGAGAAGCTGTGGTTGGGAAGTGAGTGGTGTCTGCTCCAGGGAAAGCTCAGCCTTTGGAATTGGCCAAATCCCTGCCACGGAGCAGGTGAATTGAGGTTTGACATTACAGGACTAAATCAGACTGAATTCCCTGTCTGGTGAATGGATTCAGAGATGATCTCTGCTCTGGAGCCAGGCTGGGAGAGCTGGGAATGTTCACCTGGAGAAGAGAAGGATCCAGGGAGAGCTCAGAGCCCCTTCCAGTGCCTGAAGGGGCTCCAGGAGAGGGACTTGGGACAAGGGATGGGGGGACAGGACATAGGGAATGGTTTCCCACTGCCAGAGGGTAGGTTTGGATGGGACATTGGGAGGGAATTATTCCCTGTGAGGGTGGGGAGGCCCTGGCACAGGGTGTCCAGAGAAGCTGTGGCTGCCCCTGGATCCCTGGCAGTGTCCAAGGCCAGGCTGGATGAGGCTTGGAGCAACCTGGGATAGTGGAAGGTGTCCCTGCCCATGGCAGGGGATGGGACAAGATGAGCTTTGAGCTCCCTTCCAACTCAATCCATCCTGAGACTCCATCCTGAGATTCCATCCACACCCAAGCCCCTGTGGGCCTGTGTCAGGGTGGCACTGACACCTGTGTCCATGCTGGCAGGTGACCTCCCGCTGGACCTTCCGCTGCCCCGGCTGCCCCCAGGCGCTTTCCCACGACGATTCCCACTTCCACGAGCGCCACAAGTGCATCAACTTCTTTGTGAAGGTGTACGGGTACATGCCCCTGCTCTACACCCAGTTCCGCGTCGACTCGGTCCTCTTCAAGACCCGCCTGCCCCACGACAAGACCAAATGCTTCAAGTTCATCTAGGAACGGGAGCAGCTGGACGTTCCCAGCTCCCAGCTGCAGCTGGAGGCGGGAGGAGAGGCCGGCACGGGGCTGCTCTGCTGGGGCTGTGAGTGCAGGGCCGTTCGCTGAGGGGCCCGGCCCCGCTCCCCAGGACGGCCTGGATTGGGATGGGCATTTCCCTCCCTGCTCCCACACGCGGGCAGGGACTGGGGTCACACGGCTCCTGGAAGGACACTCCCACGGATCGTACACTGAGGAATGGCTCGCTGGCCACTGGCTCCGCCCCTTGGCTAGCCAAGGGCAGCCGTTCTTTTTAATTATAATTATTGTTATTTAAAATGAAAGTGTTTTAGATTTGCCGCGTGAGGCGCTTTTTTTTGGTTTTCTTTTCTTTTCCCTCCCGTCTCCCCGCCCTGTTTCCCCCTCTGGACCCTTCAGCCCATCTGAGGGGATCGTAGCAAGGCCAGGTCGGAGGTGTTTGGGTGCAGCATCAGAGCAGCTCCTGTCACCACTGCTGTCCCCATCCTTCCTCCCGTGGCACAGCCCTTCCCACCCACCAGATCCCACCCACCTTCTCTTGTCCCGGGGCTACTACTGAGGCCTCTCAGGTGTCACCTGCTGAGGAGCCCTTTGCTCTGCTCTGCTCCCCACCCTGAGCCCTGGAGAAGGATGAGGTTGGCCTGGATGGACATTCCCAGCTCTGGCCCCAGACCATTCCAGTGCCGCAGCCTGGGGGCTTCAGTTGCTGCTGTCTCGGTGTCTTGTCCCACCTTGTCCTGCTGATCCTCTAAAAGGGAGCGTGTTTGGGGCTTAGGGAATATCCACCTGCAGCACAGCCAGGGCAGGGGCTGCTGCAGGCTCCTGGAGGCTCTGACCCTTTGTGCTCAGCCCAGGCTGGCTGTGCCAGAGCCACAATTCCCACTCTGCCTCATCCCCATCCCAGAGCGCGCCGTGCCCACCCCAGACATGCCGTGGGCCTCAGCCTTAACCCCAGCCCATCCTCACACCCTGGCTTTGGGCTGTGTCCGAGGCTTGACCCCAACAGGAGCTTCCCAGAGCGTGGTGCTGCTGGGATTACACGTTCATGGCTCTGGAGCTGGTTCCTCTGCCCCAGAGCAAAATGCTGTCACACCTGTGAGCACCTGAGCTCGGCTGCGGCTCCATCCTGCTTCAGGCCCTGCTGGACATGAGGGGAGCACAGGAGGGAAGGGCCCTCATGTGATGTTTTCCCTCAGCACATCCCAGGTGTTTGTGAGCAGCCTGGAGAAGCTTTTGCTGAGGAGATGGGAAGGTGACACTTGTGTGGTCACCTCGATGTCCCTCGTTTGCCCGGATGTCACCCCTGGTGTGTGGGAGCAGGGATGGTGCAGCAGCAGCTCCTGGGCTCATTGCCAAGGTCAGCCCCGTCCATGCTCCTCCTGCACCACGTTTTGGGGTCTCTCCAAAATCCTCTCCCCAGGTTTTCCTGTCAGCACTGACACTTCCTCTGTGGGAAGGGGAGAAGGAGCAGCCTGTTCCCAGCAGAGCCCCTGGCTCGTGCCTTCACCAGCACCACTGACCACAGCAGAACATGGATCAAGGAATCTTTTCCTATGCTGCTTTTCCCCCCTTCCATTCCCTTTTTGTTTTAACATCAGATGCTCAAAACACATCACATGAAGCCTCACAGTCTCCTTAAAAATGCTGTGGGAGACTCCTGCGAGGCCTTGGAACGCCTGGAAGGATTCTCTGCCCTGCCCAGAGTGGAAATGTGGCACTTGTCAGGAGCTGTGTCAGCTCCAGCATTCCCGAGGGGCCTGAGCTCCTCTGCCACTGCTTTAATTCCACCCTCATTAGTGGGGGCTCGTTAGCAGCGATGCCGTGGCTCAGGTACAGCCCGGCTCCGCCTTCCCAGCCCTCCCAGAGCACGGAGTGATGCGGGCATGGACTGCACTTTATCCAACACAGGCACGGCTCAGCAGCCTCCAGGCTTTCCAGAATCCGAAGGGAAATGTTATTCCAGTGAGTGAGAGCCTGGGGGAGCACGGCTGGGACGGGAAGTGTTGGCATTGCCGAGAGCGTCGTGGGGCTCGGGATGCTCAGGGTGCCAGGCTGGGAATTCTGCTTTCCCTTGCTGTGTTGAGATCAGGAATCAGCAGAGTAAATCCAGCTGTTCTTCCTCCCAGGCCTTTTTCCCAAGCTGGTTTTTTTCTTTGTAGGGAGGATCCCCCTGTCCATTGGGCTGGAGCGAGGACAGGATGTGCAGAGGGATCTCCCTGTGTGTCGTGGGATGAATTCCTCCTTGCTGAGCGCTCCTAAAGGGGAAGGATTTGGGGGTAAAGGGGTAAAGAGGCTGCTCCTGGGAGGTGTCTGGGCAGCAGCAGCAGCATTGGGAGGGATGGAATTCTGTGAGGAAATGAAATGCCAGCAGGAACATCTTCCCCACCCACAGGGCTGGTGGGCTTTACTGCTGCGGCTCTTTTGCCCAAATCATCCCGAACACCACCAAACCCCCTGGAGCACAGGGCTGGGATTCACAGCCCAGCTTTCTGCTCCTGAGACATGCCAGGACCTGAGCTGTCCTGAGGCCCCTCCACCAGGGAGGAGAGGGGCTTTTCCACACTGCTCCCTCCCGTGCCACCATCCCGAACATCCTTCCTTGCCACCACCCATCGTTCTCCCGGGATTTTCAGGGCATCCCAGGGTCAGCCCGAAGCTCAGGTTTGGTTGTACGATCCATCCCAGCTCCTGGGGCGCGCAGCCTCCACCACCCCAGCCCTGAGGAGACGGGAAGGGCTCCTGGCAGCTGCACCTTTTCCCCGTTCCAGAGTTTCTGCTGCTTCCCCCGGGCACGGAGCGAGGCCTTTCCCGCTGTAAATAGCAACGACTGAGGTGACACAGCCCCGGCCCCGCCCGTGTCACACAGCCCCTGCCCTCCCCCTGTGCCCACGGTGCCCTGAGCACCAGGATTTCAAATCCAACAGGAACTGAGAGACAAGGAACACTCCTTCGACACGAGCACAATGTTGAGTTTTTTGTAAAAGGTTCCAATAAATGGAGAGTTTAACTTGGGAGCGTCTCGGTGCCTCTTTGCTGGGGCTGGGAGAGGGGCTGGAGCAGGATGGGGCTGTTGCTGCTCCTGGCCCTGGCACACCCCAAAACCAGGCATCTCCTGGGCTTCTGTTCCCATGGGGCAGGTGAGCTGGGCTGGAATGCTGGCAACTCCTCAGCGATGGCAGTGCCTGGAGCTAAACCCCATCACTTCCCGGGTGCGCTCACGGCTGGGCCAGGACAGCCCCCGGGAGGGGCTGGACCCTGAGTGGCTTCCAGGGACGTCTCATCCAGGTCTGGGGCTGCTGCCTGTGTGGGTTTGGAGGCAATGAAAACAGCAGCTGAGCCAGTGCTGGGGTTGCAAACCTGCCCATTCCTGCCCGGGAATCCAGAGCCAAGGACGTTTAGGGAACAGTTCCTATGGCATTGCTGGCTCAGGATGCTCCCGGTCCCTCTCCTGTGCAGGGAGCAGAGGTGGAAAAACCAGTGAGGTTTGTAAGCAGTTTCCCAGCTTCAAACCTGCAGGGAGGAGCAGAGGGGAGGAATGGAGCCAGCTGGGCCAGGAGCCATGGGATCCCCTCCACGCTGGGCTGGGAATCCCCCAGGATTTCCTGCATGTGGCTGGATTTCCTCTCTTCCTTCCTGCTGCCTTTTGTGGTTTTGCCCTCCCTCTTGAGCAGCTGCTTCCTCCGTGGTCACTTTTTACCTCTGTTGTCACTTTTCACCTCTCTTTGAGTCTCTTGCCCTTGCTGCTGTTCCCACTGGGAATTGTGTCCTTTAGTTTCCCTTCTGCCTTGGAGTAAGGATTGGTTTGTGCTTAGGTTTGTTTCCAGGAGAGGTTTCAGGGAAATCCCAGAGGATTTTAGTCCTGGAGGGAAGAGGTGGATGCTCAGCCTCCCAAATACTTGTGATCTCTCCTCAAAATATTGCAGGGAGGCAGAGCCATCACTGACAGGGAAGGGCACAGAATTCCTCACTCCAGGATCCCGGCCTGTGCGATGCTGCTTTGGGATCTGGCTCCCACACGAGCCCAGCAGCATCTTGGGCATGGACTCAGCTGGAGCCAGTTTTCTCCTGAGGCTTTTCCTGAGATAAAAATCTCCTGACCAATAATTTTTCCTGCTGTAACCGCTATGTTTGGTGAGAGGAGCCACAGCTCCGGCTCCATTTCCCCGTTCCCCTCTGTGAGGGTTTGCAGCCTGGGATGAGGAAACAGGCGATAAATCCTGTTAATCATTCATTCATTCCTGCTCCCAGGAGGAGGGCAGGGTGAAGTGCTTTACACCCCACTCCTCTGCACCACAAAGTGCCCTTGATTTTCCCTTTTGGATGATGCACTCCTCAATAAAAAGCAATTTCACTGGAATTGTTCCCGTTCTGCCCAGCAGCGCCATGAAAGCCACCAGCTCCTGCTGGAGCCCAGGAGAGGAGCTGCTGCCACCACCCCTTCCCAGGTGACTGGAGGAGCTGCCTCCCTTCATGGGCTTCTAGGAATGAGTTCAAAGTCCATGGATCCTTGAGGGATTGGGTCCCAGTCCATGGATCCTTGAAGGATTGAGGTCCCAGTCCATGGATCCTCAAGGGATGAGCTCACAGTCCATGGATCCTCAAGGGATGGGGTCCCAGTCCATGGAACCTTGAGGATGGGGTCCCAGTCCATGGATCCTCAAGGGATGGGGTCCCAGTCCATGGATCCTCAAGGGATGAGGTCACAGTCCATGGATCTTTGAGGGATGAGGTCACAGTCCATGGAACCTTGAGGGATGGGGTCACAGTCCATGGATCCTTGAGGGATGGGGTCCCAGTCCATGGATCCTTGAGGGATGAGGTCACAGTCCATGGATCCTCAAGGGATGAGGTCCCAGTCCATGGATCCTTGAGGGATGGGGTCCCAGTCCATGCATCCTCAAGGGATGAGGTCACAATCGCTTGATCCTCAAGGGATGGGGTCCCAGTCCATGGATCCTGGAGGGATGGGTTCCCAGTCCATGGATCCTGGAGGGATGGGGTCCCAGTCCATGGAACCTTGAGGAATGGGGTCACAGTCCATGGATCCTTGAGGGTCACTGTCCATGGCTCCCAGGTGACAGCTCACCCGTGACAGATCCCACCTTTCCCACCAAGAACCTGCCAGCCCATGATGTGCAGCCAATCCCAAATCCCTTCCCACTCCTCCCAAAGGCTGAGCTGCTGCTGGGGCACAGATCCAGCACCATGCTCCAGTTTCCAGCTCACATCCAGGTGCCCAGGGAAGTGACAGATCCCAGTGACAGATCCCAGTGACAGTGACTGAGCCTGGGCAGGGACCTGGCATTAACTCACCTGCTCCATAAAAGCTATCCAAGAACAGAAATCTGCTTTTAACCTTTCCTCCCCATTATTCCTGTGGGAGCACAGGGTTGGGAAGTCACTGGAAATTAATCACTTGCCACACACCCCACTAATTGTGTTTAATGAGGGGAGCAGTGGAGAGAGACTGGAGCAGCTCAGGGAGGCATGTGGGATCCAGGGAATGGGGATGGCCACGGCACAAAGAACCCCATGGGAGCCAAGGGGATTTATTTTCCCTTCTGGAACAAGGAGAGTGAAACCAGGAACCTTTTCTGCTCTTTGTCCATTAAACCGGGAACTTCTGGACAAAGCTTGGGTATTTAGGATACTATCCTAGTTTAGAAACTAGGATAAAGCCTAAAAATTGCATCCATGGTTTTCTTCCCCTGGCAGCTCCCTGGGTTCCCTCTGCAGGACTGACCCAGCCTGAAGAAATGCTGTTTGTTTCTCTCTGTGTGCAGAAGGAACAAGCACTTCTTTTTCCAGTTTAATTAGGGTTTCTCATTAAAGAATTCCTCTCCCAGCATGTTTGTTTTTCCAGCAGGCACAACCTGAATTTAACAAAACAATTCACTCTCAGCTGTTAGGCTGATGGAACAATGAGAAGTTTTCCTGCTCAAAATGACAGGAAGGAAAATGTAAAAGCTTTTAATTTTTACTTTCTCCCCCTGAGGAGGGTGGGAAAGCCTTGGGAATGTGAAAAAGAAGGCACTGGAGCAGTGGGATCAGTGCTGGAGCTGAGGTAACCAGCAGAAAGATGAGTTTATCCCATGGCCTCTTTGGGATAGGAATAATCCCTTTGGAGTTTATTTAAGTTAAATTATCCCAGTTCTTTTACTCTGTTTTTAAGTGATGCCAAAGCAGCAAACCTTGATGAGGATTTAATTCCACTGCCCCAAGTTTTCAAGTTGATGACACCACTCCTCACACAGAATAAAGGTGTGGGTGCTGGGATCTGCACACCCAACCCAACAGAAATCCTTCATGGGAATGAAATGGGATGTGGACACTGAGATTTTATTACAGAGCTGCTTCCACTGCCTCCATCTTCCCGAAGGGATGAACTGGAGGAGCAGCTTTATTTCCCAAAGGTGTCAGGTCAAGGATGTGGAATGGGCATGGAGAGGCTTTCATAAACCACAGGATGTGCTCCCTCCTGGGCAGTCTCACTCTGCTTTTTATTTTTTAACACCAAATAAATACAAACAATCCAATAAAAAATGAACAGCAGTAAATCTGAGAAATGGGTCACCTTTAAAAGCAATACTCTTGACTGAGGTGAGGCCTCAATATGGAGGGAAAAACCTTCCCAGGTCTGTTAGTACAGATGGCTTTGGGCAAATGACTCAGAATTCCATCCAGGATTTGGGATGGGGGTTGCTCCAAGGAAAAGTTTTTGGAAGGTAGAAACAAGAGGCACTTAAATCTCGAAAGGTTTTTTATGAGCATTAGGAATTTTCCTACTTTATGGACTTCCCTAAGTGTCTTCCTGAGGTGTTTCCCCCGCTGCTGATGGAGGAACCCAGCAGGAACCAGCTCTAGTGAAGGGCCTGGAGCTCCAGGGACAGATCTGGATGTAACAGGTGAAGCTGCAGCATCAACAAACACTTGAATTCCTAAAGGATAAAGCTTTTCCAAAGTGCCTCTGCTTGTGCAGGGAATGGCCAGGCTCTTCCCACTACTCTCCAGGTCCACCAGACCCCCTTTTTCCATTTTTATTTGTACAATATTTGCCTCACCAGCTCTCCCCTCCTTGTGCCAGTGAAGAACACGTGAACAACACACAGGGAGGAGAGGCAGGGAATGGGATCTGGGAACTGGGAAGAAGCAGTGGGAGGGAAAAGTCCATTGTTTCAATATTCCTGCAGAGTTCTGTCAGGTGAAGGACTGGGACAGACACTGCTGAGGGACACAGAGGAGCAGCAGTTCACTCTGATGTTGTAAATAAACACTCGTTATTTCCTCTGCAGCTTCTATCTCCTGTAAGATTCCCAGCTCCCAATTTTACACAACAGGAATCTCCTCCAAAGTATTCCAAAACAAGTTAAAAATAAGATTTAAAAATAGATATTAAAAATACTTCCTTGCTCCTCTGTGAAGGGGAATGTGGTTTCTGGTCTCTCTGAATCACAGAATTCTCCCTCTCTCTCTCTCTCTCCTTGGACAGCTCCAAGTTCTGCTGCTCCAGGCTCTCTCCTTGCAGAGCCTCCTGCTGTCCATCAGCTAAAATTTCTGCAGGAATTTGAGCACCAGGTCCCGCAGCTTGACCCTCAGGGGCTCGTCATTGTCACAGATGATGTGGGTGGAGTCCTCCTCCAGCTGGATCAGGGTCTCAGCCTCCTGCAGCAGCACAATGTGGCCCTTGGCCGTGTCCTCCACCTTCACGTCACTGAAGCCGTGCTGGGTTTGGGGTGGGAGAGGGAGAGAGAGGGAAATCAGCACAGCTCAGGAAAACTGGGAGAGAGGAGACACCAGGGCACAGGGGTGAGGGGGAAGTGATTGGAATCAAAGACTGGTTTGGGTGGGGAGGGACCTTAAATCTCATCCAGTGCCACGCCCTGCCAGGCAGGGACACCTTCCACAGTCCCAGGTTCCTCCAAGCCCCATCCAGCCTGGCCTTAGGCACTGCCAGAGATCCAGGGGCAGCCACAGCTTCTCTGGGAATTCTATTCCAGGGCCTCCCCACCCTCCCAGGGAACAATTCCTTCCCAATTTCCCATCTATCCCTGCCCTCTGGCAGTGGATGCCATTCCTTGTGTCCTGTCCCTCCATCCCTTGTCCCAAGTCCCTCTCCAGCTCTCCTGAAGCCCCTTCAGGGATGGGAAGTCTGCAATCCTGCCCTTTCCCCTATTAATTAGCTCCAAATACTGCAGGTGAGGTCCTGCAGGTGAGAACGACACTCCAGAGAGCAGCAACCAAATTCCTGCAGCTTCCTCAGGGAGTTTCTCCACCATGGAGACATTCTCACAAATCTTGTGGAAATTTAAATGCTTTTGAGACTCCCTCAGCTGCTGAACCCAAAAGTTCTGTGAGGCAAATCACCCACCCAAAAGCTCTGCTTCCATGGGAAACAGAAGATCATTGACATGAACCATGCATAGCAGGACACGGCTCCACAGGGAACAATTCCCTCTGCTCTGAAGTGCAGGGACACCCTGGAGCACTTTGGGAACTCACTGGCCTTTCTCCATTTACTTCCCCTCTCTCTGCTACCAAAGCAGCACATCTGAGATGTGCAGAAATCTGCTGGAATCCCACCTGCCACCCAAGATCCTCACCTTCTCCAGAGTCTGCACAAACTGGTCCACAGGGATGGAGCCACTCAGCAGTGGCTTCAAAGATTTGCACTCGGGCACTTCATCACTCACTCGCTTCCTCTTCTTGCTGGTAGGAGGTTGGGGAGGTTTTGGAGGGAGCTGATGGATGAGAAGGAAAAAAAAATCCCATTCTAAAGGATGCAACAGGTTGGGGAACAGGCAAATTCAGAGTGAGCAACTGCTCAGGGAAGGAGAGCATGGTTTAGCTCCAGTCATTTATGAGGACTCTGGCATTTGAAGTTCAGGTCTAAGTTTATTTGGCAGCAGGAATGAGTGGAGAAGGGAGTAAATGAACAACAGCAGCCTCAGACCAATTCCACTGCAGCACTGTAGTGTTTCCAGCACTGCTGAAGGTTTCCAGGGAAGCAGCTTGGGAGGAGGAGGAGGGCAGCCTGTCTGCTGTGCTCTTACAGAAATCCTCACCCAACCTTCACATCCCTGCCATTTCCACATCAGGCTCTGTTCCCAAGTGTCCTGGGCCCAGCCAGCTCTGCTGCCCAGTGTGGGAAGGGCTGTTCAGTGAGGCCCTGCAGGCTCATGGATCTGAGAGAAAGGGCACCAGGGCAGCCACTGCTGAGCCTGACATCAGGAGATCCCTGCACATCACCTCCTCCTGCAGAGCACTCATGCCAGGAACTGCAGTGCCAGCCTGAAGAGGGTGGCAGGAAGGGAGAGTACAGGGATGTACAGAGATGTACAGCCCCCAGGGAAACAGAAGGCAGATGGTCTCTTCCCAAGTCTGACGTCCCAGGTCATCTCTCTCCTCTAACCCTTGGTCCTGAGAGGTTGACTGATGCTGTTCCTGACTATGGAAGACAGCAGGATGATCTGTAGCCTCTCTTCAGGAATTATCTCACTTCCCTTTTTATCTCAGCCAGGCACACAGCCAAGGAAAAGAGGGCAGAGAGATTTATTTGCATCCCACTCCCTGCTCCAGGTGTAATTCCTCACTTGCACATTCCAGGGCAAAGCCTCTGCCCAGGGCTCTGCTCTGGTGGGAAGGAGCTGCAGGAGGGGTTCCTGGGGTCCTGGATGGCAGGAAAAGCCAGAGTAAGGATATTTTTCTCCCCTTCCCATTAGACTGTACCTGCAGCACATGCTTGTTGTCCTTAGTATGCAGCACAGCAGAAACTGTTGCCAAGGAAATACCAGGCTTGATCTCCAAGGGCAAGAGGGAATCTGCAAGCTGAAGAAGCAAAAGGAGATTTTGTTCAGCAAGTGATCAGCTCAAAACACGCATGAACCCAGCTGTGAGATAAACTGGCAGTGTGGTATTTTTAAACATGGGCTAATGAACTGTAAACACAAAGCCACTGATAAACTGAGAGCTCCTCGGACCTGCCCAGCCTCCTCCCAGCTCCCAAAATTATGGATTTCACACCATGAGCACAGCAGCACGAGGTTTGCAGGAACCAGAGCTGGTCTCAAAAACCATAATAAAGCACAGAGAACCCTTGTGTGAAAAGACAATTGCTTCATTAATCATTTTAGTGAGTAAAACTCGTGGTCTAATCCAGCATTATGATGTTTGTTATGCTGATGGACAATGAAAAATCAAAGTGAGTTTCCTTTCAGTTCCTGACTGCAGAATATCTGGAATAAGAAGGGTTTGTCCTTAAAACCCCAGTGTTTTCAACCAACACACTGTTGATTAGCTTGAAATTATTCCAACAGTGCTGCACAAAACCCTTTCCACTGCCTTTTATATAATTCTTCCCTGAAAGACATAAAATTTAGCCTTGGCTCGGAGTTTGGATCTAACAGTGCTGGCAGTGCCCGGAGCAGGCAGTGCTGCACCTGCTGAGACCAGTGGAAGTTGGCCAGTTGGGAAGCACCTCTTCCAGCCACTTTTCCAAAGGAATTCTGCAGAAATCAGTGCTCATGAATGGAGAAAATAATTCCCTTTTTCCCTCCAAGGGAATTCAAGGTGCCAGGATGCCCAATCCTTTTGCCATGAAAGCACTGAGAGGGTTTCTCTTTGATGGTGGCAAAGTTCTTTTAATCACTTCTGAAATCTCACTTGCCACTGCTAAAGAAGCAGGAACATTTTGAGAGCAGGTCTTTGGAATAAAGCAGTTGGTGTGTGGGAAAAATCCCTAAATATTGTCTGCATTCAGCCTTGTAAATCCTAGAAATCCAAATCTGATGGAGCAATTCAGCTCACTGTTACTCTGGGACTCTGTTCAAGACCTTTAAAGCAGGCAATTTGAATACAGCCTTTATGGTTTGTTGTTGAAGGCAAAGAGAATGAAAATGGAACGACAATCATTGTTTCACATTTCTCCTGGGACCTAAGAATAGCAGCACTTGCAGCAGTGAGTTCTGCTGCCTTCCCACTGGTCAAAGGCACTTTCCATTCCAACCACCTTCCTGAGGAGGATCGATTCAAAACGGGCTCTGATGAAGAGAAAAATGACAATTCCTGTGAAGAGAAAGATCTTTAAAGAACAGGGAGTGGCCTGGAACCAAAGTCCTCTCCTGCCACTGAAGCATTTTGTTATTAACATTTCTGCAGGTTTTAAAAAGGTTAAATAGCAACACTTGGATTATTTACAGTCAGAAAGACAGTAGGACAGGCATTCATTTTTATTTCCTCCCCAGCTCACAGCTCTCTCCATGTGGCAGCCAATTCTTTTATTATAGGAACTCAGTGACCCAAACCAAAAAAGGTCATTTAATCACATCCAGTAATTCACCCACCAAGGCCAGGCAGCACTGCTCCACTCCTTTCAACTGACCTCCTGCACACACAAATCACAGAACTCCTCCAAAACGCTGGATTAAAGAAACCCTTTTCACTGAGGCAGCAAGTCTTGTCTGAACTCCAAGCAATGGCAGTTCCACTGTTTCCCCTCACAAGTGGTTTCAAACTTTAATTCTCCTGGCAGCCAGGAAGCTGTGTCTCATTTCAAGGTTGAATTTGTCCAGCTCACAGTGGCTGGCTCTTGTTGTGCCTTTGTGTGTGAGATTGAAAAGCCCCCCACCATGCAGGAATAAATGAGTGTTCCTTCCAAGTCATTATCCTGAGCCTGATGTCACACGCTGGCACCAGGAAAGCCACCAAAGCAGGGACACTGAGATCTAACACCACATCAATCAGTCCCCTGCCCATGGATGAGCACTTGGACTGCCTTAGGATAAATTTGGGGGGGAGATGTGTGCACAATTTCAGTTTTCCCTTGGGATGTTCTCCTCCTGTGATCAGAGCTGTGTGCCCATGCTAAACCAGAGGAATGATATTTTTATCATTAAGTCTTTCCTGTAGGGTTGCATTTTCCACCCCAAAAGGGGATTTGACACACACCCTGTGAGCACAAACACTGCTGTTGGCCAAACTACAGATGTTGATAAAGAACAACCTGGCTTAAGTCACTCTTAAGACTCTCCTAAAGTCTTCAATGGGGACAACTCTCCCCAGGTTTAAGTTGTTCTCAGTCACCAGCCAAAAATCCTCTTGTTGGCAATGAGGGGCAAAACAACCACTGAGAATGGACCCTGAAATTCCACAGTAAAAATAAAATGAAGCTGAATAATCAATGAATAAATCAGGGCAGGACCACATGGTCTTGGTCCTGTGGAGGATTCTCCCAGGCACAGACATGTTGGATGTGTAACAGTATTTTCACATCCCAGCTGCAGTAATTCCTTCTGAGATTTTTGGGACACCTCCCCAAATTCCTCCCTTTCCCCTTTTTACCTCTGGATTACACTGGTAAGGAAGGCTGTCCCAGCAGGGAGAGGCAGAGTTTGGGCTGAGTGAGGTGAGCTGGATATGGAAAACAAGCAGGAGCACAGCCAAGTGACCAGCAGTTAAAGTCCCTTGGACTTTTAGGATCTGAAGTCACTGATGTGTACATTAGATTACAGCATGTGTATTTAGAAAGGGGCCCAGCTAGGTTTTTACATCATTAAATGTGTTTTCCAGATTTTCAAACTGCATAAATGTGGGATTTCTGCATCAGAGATGAGATCAAACCAGAGAAGCACAAAGGAAACCCCGAAGTGTGGATTTCTCTGGAAGTCCTTGAAATGGGGAAAGCACTGGTTAAAGGAAAGAGATTCCCAGGCAACTCCTGGGCTGCTGCTGCAATTCCTGAAGGGCCATTTCTTGAGCCTACTGCCAGTTTTCATTAATGACCTCAGGACAGAACGAGGAGGAGTGTTCAGAGGGTCCCACTGAAATTTGTAGGTCACCTTTAACAGAAAACAGGACCAGGCTATGAGAGAGAAAAAACTCAAAAGACCTCAAGAATTGGAGTGAGAAAACCAAGATGAAATTCAGTATGAATTCAATGAAGGCCAAGGATGGAGCTAATGCTGAGAATCTCTGCTGTGGGCTGGCAGCTGCTGCAAAGGACAGAGGTGAAGGGTTCAGGTTTGTTAGTCCATCACAGGAGAGTCACAAACGTGACATGGCCACGGGAAAGCTAAATACAAGCCCGGAAAGTATCAGGTAATTCTCTCTGAGATGAGCTATCACTTTTCCATTGGGCCTGGAAAGATTTAATCTGAACTACTTGCAAATTGTGGGTAATTTCAGAACAAGTAAGAGATTCTGAAGGGTAGATTAGGGCAGGAGGAGCTGCCTTGTAAGGGGGAAACTAAATATCTTGGCTTGTTTAGCCTGGCAAAAAAAAAATCAAAGCCGAAGGGAGAATTTAGAATTTGATTATTCTACATAAACACCACAGGGAAAACACCAACAAAAGGGAATATGTATTTATGCTCAAACATGATGTTAGGAATAAAAGTGTGCAGGCCAGCAGTGAATATGTGTAGGCTGGAAATTAGGATGTTTCTGGCCATCAGAGACAGTGGGGCTTGAACAGCATCTACTGGGAACAGCAGGGGCAAAAGTCTCTGCAATTTGAAATCCTACATTTTTTTGAGACACATTATAAACACCATTGGTAACTGCAGCTGGGTTCTGGCCATGTAAGCCCTCAAGGCACTTCCATTTCTAGGTGGGAATGATGGAATACAGCCTTGGAGCTTGCTGGTTATGAAGTAATCCCCACCCAGATCCCAGCCCCTGAATAGGATGGAATTTGCATCACAAAAATAATTAAAAAAATATCCCCTGCCAATTATTAGAGAAGGATTTTAAGATCTGCCTGAGTTCTGAGAAAGCCCTGGAGGTCACACCTTGCACAGGTTTTTACAGTAACTACTCCTCAGCTAAACCTGAATGGATAACCTGCCTCATCCTCCATCCCTCCCACTCCCCTGCTCCCCACACACAATAAATGCACTTTCTGGGTTCAGGAAAGCATCTACAATAGGACAAAAATGGCTTCAAGGCTGTGCAGAAGCCTTTTTGCAAGCAGTACTGTAGAGCCAGTACTGTAAGCAGAATTAAAACCATGGTCCTTGCCATGTCACTTAAATTTGGATGGTGGTGTCAGGAGAGAAGGATAATTTCCCTCACCTCTTGCTTCCTTGCATCCTCTTATCCCTTAAAGTAATTTAGTTACTAATTAATTAATTACTTAAGTACCAGGAGCTGTGATGGCCAGGCCCTTGTAACCAGACACGGGAGGAGTCTCCAACAGATCCAGCCTTGGTTTTACAGCCCCTGCTAATCCAGGGGCCAAGTGCAGGAATTCTGCAAGGCTCAGATCCTTCCAGAGGGACAAAAAAAACGTGGGGTCAAACACATGGAGTGAAGGGGGAATTGAAATGTGTCTGTGGATTTGTGACCAGCAGGCACAGGGAACAAGGCACAGGCACGCTGCAGGCAGGATGGAAATTGGGGAATTTTGCTAATGAGACCCAAAGGAGCAAAGGCTTTTCCACCAGAGAACATCCCAGAAATGAAGGGCATCTGTAGAATCATTAGTGGGTGAACTGAGTCAGGTCTTGTCGGGCTTTCAACCTCACATTTGACACAGTCCAAGGGTTTTAATTCAGCTGCTGAGGTAACCCAAACTTCACAGAGCTGCCACTTGCTGGGGGTCTCTCACAGCTCTCTCTGGAGCAGATTTTAAAGTCTCATTAACTTCACTGGATAAAGAATCCTACCATGAACACCTAAAGATTTTGCTATTATCACTTGCAAAAGCCCAGATCCCGGCTTTGGGCTTCCACAGAGCCAACATCCAGTGAAGAAATAAAAGAAGCACCAGGCACAGTCTGCAGTTCTCAGCAATGAATTAAAGCTCTTCTTTTCCATGGGCAAGTTTCATGCACAGCTCCCAGGGTTCCAGATCAGCAGGAGGAACCTTGTCCCTAAAACCAGAAAGACACCAACCAACCACCAGGGAATAATCCCGGGAGGGATTCCAAGCACCAGAATTCACTCTGACCACTCAGCACTAGCCCTAACCACTGGCTTTTTGCCAATCCTGTGCCAAAAAAAGCAGCTTAAGGAGTATTTAAGGAGTGTAATGAAGGAGATTTATGGCTGTTTAATGAAGCTCTTCCCCAGGAGCCTGGGAACAGGCAGGGAACAGTTGTTTGAGGAACTTACAAAGGTTGGTGAAAAACAGAACCAGCAGAAGCAGAAATTAGGCTTGGATTTGAATGAAAAATGACAGGTAGGGGAAGCAAGGACATGAAATATCTTCAAAGTAAAGGCAGTAAAGCTTGGAGATGCAAGAGATGAGTCATTTGAAAGACATAAAAATGGCATAAATCAAAATATTCAAAATATAGTAACCATTTTATGGGTCAGAATGTCAAGTCAGGATGGGATGTTGTTGTTGAAGCTGACTGGGAAGAGAAAGCTGAGTGCCTGGCTAGAAAAGTGTTATCTTACAGCCAGCCATCAAAAATAAAAGGAAAAACAAACCTAGACATTAATACAGGCAGGCAAAGGCAGGCTGGAAGCAGAAAAGCAGATCTGAGTTCCACCTGACTCAAAAGGACAACCTGTGGGTAAGACCAACCACAGAAAAGGTACAGCAACAAAAAAAAGGCAAAGGAAATGAAGGATAACACATTCCAAGCCCACAAAAGCCAGAAGGAGGGAGGAGAACTCTCCCAGGTGAAAAATCAGGACAGAAGAGACACCAGGGTGAGGTGTGAGACATTTTTAAGGAGAAAATAAAGGCTGCACTGAGCTCTGCTGATGTAAATCATGGGGGTTTATCAGCACTGGTTCTGGATTTGTGTGAGGAAAGTGAGGTAAAAGCCGAGCAAGAGCAGTTTTGGTGGAATGTCAAAAGGTGAGGTGCAACTCAGAGAGTTGCAGAATTGCAGCAGAAGCAAACAGGTTGCATTTCATTTAAACAGGTTGTATTTAAATTTACTTTTTGTTGAGGCTACAGCAGAGTGAATCCAGGTGGAATAGTCAGGGAAAAAGGAACACAGAGGTCAGACTGGATAATGTGGGGTCAACCAAAATGAGCTGAGGGTGGGAAGAAGGACAGAATTCAAAACTCCTTAGTCCCTGAAACACAGAAGAAAGTTGGAAAGGTCAGGCAAAAGCAAGGAAAAGGAGTCAAGATTAAAGCTCCATAATTAAAATGGCTGCTTTCCTAATGCTTTCTGCACTATTTTCTGATGATTTCACTTGGTGTCAGGCTGTGCCTTGTACACTGACATTCTCCTGACTGGGCTGTGTCCTGAAGAACACAAAACTGAGTATTTGAAAAGCACTGAGCCCTCAGTGAAGTCTCTGCTGCCGGCGCTGAGTGATCCGCACCATTGTTCAGCTGTAATTAAACTGGAGGCACTTTATTTGCTCAGACACTACTGTTTAATTTTATCTGTTTGCTCCAGAAGGTGTTTTCCATTTTCCCACCTTTCTCCTGTGAGCAGACAATGCCTAACCAATTTCCAGGAAGCAGTCTTTTTTTATAATTTTTTTATTTTTTTTTAAAGTGAAAGGCAGATGCTGAGAAGAAATTATTTGAAGTGTAAAGGTTTGCACAGTCCCTGGGAGAGCCATTCCAGCCTGATGCCTTGGGACTGTTAAAAACTCTCTCCAAACAAAGGCTGCTGTGAGTGTAAATCTCATTATCATACAACAGGCCTGCCTGACCTGCCTTTGCTCCTCAGTGAAGCAATTGAAATATAGACAAGGCCCAGCAGTAAAAGTAAATTTCTATTAGTCTGACAGCTCTGGATCTGAATCACTGCAAGTTTTGGGGAAGAAACTTCACTCTACCACAGCATCAGCCTGCACTGAGTGGAGCCATGCTGAGCCAACCCTTTGGTTTTCAAAAGCTGGAAGAATCCAGGCAGAACTTTGAGCTGGGAAAGGGACTGGGGATGTCAGGAGAGGGCCCTGATCAGGACTTCACTGCAGCAGCCATTCTTTTATGAGACTTTCAGGTTTACTTCACACAAAAATCCCAGCCCTGCAGCAGATCTAGCAATTACTGTTTTTTCCAGGGTGGATTTCATCATTCCATTTCAGGCTAACACATGGTTTTGACAAATAACAAGCCATTGCAAGGTTTCTAGGAGCTATAAAATGCCCTTTTCAATTGCCACTTGAGCCTACACAGAACCCCAGGGCTGGTGGGAGTCCATATTAAACAAATGCCCTTTCCTTGCAGTACAGAAATTCCTATATTCAGGAACCCTAAACTACTGAAAAGGGAGCATTAAGCAGCAAATACTCCCACACCAGGGAGCCCTATCCATCATGTCTGAAATCTGTCTTGCACAACCCACTCAGCTGAAGGAGAAACTGCATCCATTTTTTACCAGGACTGTGTAGTTCCCTGAAAAAGGAGCAGCAAGATCCTCTTCTGGAGGATGATTTGCCTATCTTAGAGCTGGGGAATGGCATCCCATTAACAGCCCTGAAGCACAGCTTTGCTCTCAGGAGTCTTTTCAAGAGCATCACTACAGATCGAGAAGCTTTTGCAAGGAGTTGTGAAGAGCAGCTTTGGAACCAGGGAAATCCCAGAATGGATTGAGTTGGGAGGAATGTAAATCTCATCCAGTGCCACACCCTGCTATAGGCAGGGACACCTTCCAACTATCCCAGGTTGATCCAAACCCCATCCAGCCTGACCTTGGACATTCCAGGGATCCAGAGGAAGCCACAGCTGCTCTGGACACCCTGTGCCAGGGCCTCCCCACCCTCACAGGGAAGAATTTGTCCCCAGTATCTCATCTATCCCTGCCCTCTAGCATTGGGATACTATTCCCCCGTGTCCTGGCATTCCACCCCTGGGTCCCAAGTGCCTGTCCAGCTTTCCTAGAGTCTCCCTTCAGGTGCTGAAAGGTCACTCCAGAGCATTCTCAGGCTGAATAATCAGCCTGAAGAATCCCTGGATATGGACAATCACAAGATATTTCTCCTCCCTGAGCATGGATTAGGGAAAATTGAAATTAGGACTCCTGGGTGAATAAAATCAGATGTTATTTGTTAGGGGAAGATTAAAAAGGACATTTCTGTCCTTTTTCCAGATTTCTGCTGGACCTCTCCAAGTTAAAGCGAATGCAATAGAACCCAGCTCGCTTTTCCCAGGTTGTTGAATGCCACACTCCCTACAGAGTATCCTCCTTCCCAGCAGTTTTGGGAAGTGCAGGGAGAGCTGGAATCCAGTCCCTTCAGAGGCTGACACAAGGGACAGGCTCAGTTCCACCTCAGAGTTTAGGTGGAAACCCAAGGCTCCAGTGGAATTTGAATACTTAGTGAGCCCCACGCTGGCTCCCTGCACTCTGATCTCAGGATTGGTTTCAGGATGCTGGTGAACTGAAGCCAGGTTTTACCAGCATGAAGCCAATCCTGAGTTCAGGATTCTTTCGGTCTTAGGTTTAATGGGATCCAATAAAGATGCAAATTTCCCAGACAATTAAATATACATGCCATGATGGAGCTGCAGCCAAGCATATTTTGTAATTAAAGCCCTCTCCTTGTCTCCAAGCAGTGGGCTGGGCAGGCTGCTCACAGAAATGGTGTGAAATGGTGGCAGTGGGTGTTGTGGGCTGGCTGAGGGATTTGTTACATGGGTCCCATTCTGCACATCATATCTGGCTCAACTAAAGGATGCTTCCTCCTTCTACACTCCAATGAAAAGTCACTCAATATTCCAGTTTCCAAAGGGGCAGTAATGCCTGCTTGCAAAAAGCCACTGTCACCTTTGATCCAAGGACACATTTGTGCTGATTGGATTGTCAAAAAAATATTTTAAGCTCGTGTCTGTCAGAATATGGGTCACCCTTTGTAATATGGGTACATCTGGATTTGACTTATGCAGTTAATAAATCATTAATAGATGTTGTGGGGATAAGTAATCCACATTTTAGATGGCTACAAGCAATCCATTAACCTGCTGAGCTCCTGCAGCCTGCAGGAATTAACCATTTATGGAAATTGTTGGAATACAAATAAGCCTTTTCACTGCTTCTTTACCATGACTGGAAACTGATCCTTTAATGGGAAGGGTGTTTCTAACAACAGGTGAATTTGAGGAAGAAGAAAGACAACTCCTGGCTACTAACTCCTAGATTCCCTAGATCCTTTCCATGGTCCTGGGGCACCAATTCAAACTGATGTGCCTAAAACTTCCTCATATTTAAACTGGAGGTGACTGGTTGCTTTACTCACATCAGACACCACTGTTTGTCTTGTGGGATAGGATCTTCTTGCAAGGGACAACTCCCTTGAATAGTTTTTGCTTGCTCACAATCACAGAATCATGGAATGGTTTGGGTTGGAAAGAACCTTAAAGCTCATCCCACTCCAATCCTGACACCTTGCACTGTCCCAGGTTGCTCCAGCCTGGCCTTGGACACTTCCAGGGATCCAAGGGCAGCCATAGCTTCTCTGGGAATTCCAGCCCATCCCCTCCCCACCCTCCCAGCCAGGAATGCCTTCCCAAGATCCCACCCTAATCTCCCCTTTCCCAGTGGGAAGCCATTCCCTGTGTCCTGTCCCTCCATCCCTTACCCCAAGTCCCTCTCCAGGCCCTGAAAGGAGGTCTAAGGTCCTTTCTCTAGGCTTAACAGCTCTCTCGGCCAGACAATTTTTTTTTCAGTTCCCATTAGTTTATAGAGTGAAATTATCTCTCAAAAATGCTTCTTACTTAGCTCTCCAGTTGACAGAGTGTGGTTTACATGATCAGAGTCAACTGTAAATCTCAGCCCCAAGACATCTTTAGGACAAATACCTTAGTTCTGTGCCTCCAGACCTGAGGACAGTTCTGGGACCCTCATGACAAGGGGGAGCATTGAGAGGTTGGAGTGTGTCCAGGGAAGGGAACAGATCTGGGGAAGGGGCTGGAGCACCAGGAGGGGCTGAGGGAGCTGGGAAAGGGGCTCAGCCTGGAGAAAAGGAGGCTCAGGGGGAACTTCTGGCTCTGCACAACTCCTGACAGGAGGAAGGGAGGCTCTGCTTCCAGAGAACAGCGACAGCATGAGAGGAAACACCCTCGAGTAGCACCAGAGGAGGTTTAGGTCAGATACTGAGAACAATTCCTTCACGGAAAGGAAGGTGGAGAAGTCCCCACCCCTGCAAGCAACACCTGAGACCAAACCGCAGCAATGCTGCTGGCTGACAGCTCAACTCCATGACCTTAAAGACCTTTTCCAACCGCAACAACTCCGTGATTCCCCTGCTTTCCAGAGGCTGCTGAGCTGGAAATGTCACCGTGTGAGCAGGAACCCCCTACCCCGTGCCCTGCAGGGACTCACATCGGGCATGATCTCGATCTTCTCGTAGCGGCGCTTGTAGGGCAGTGTGAGCACCTCGGCGCGGCGGTAGGACATGGCCGGGGGCTGGCAGTCGACCATCAGGTCCGTGCGGTGGGACTGCGTGGGAGGGGGCTGCGTGTACTGCTCGGGGCACACCACGTGCAGGGGCTGCAAAAGAGCAGGGATTGCTGATGGGATCCCCAAGGTGTCATGGGTTACAGTACAAAATGTAATCAAAGGTGTGTTATTCTGTCACCATCTGCTGGAACTGGAATGAGGGGAAGTGATGCGATCTTGTGTTGATAAGCTAGCTGATAAGAAATCAGCAGGACAATTTCCTTATTTCTCCCACGACCCATCCTCCCTCTAGGGAGGGGTTTTCTGCTGATGGGCCATTGAGTCCACTGATAAGCTTANCCAAGGGGAGAAGCTGATGGGCCATTGAGTCCACTGATAAGCTTATCATCCCATTGGAAAATGCTCCATCCAGGGGGAGGAGCCAAGCCCCTCTACCTGGATAAAAACCAGAGAACTGGGGCACCAAGGTGCCTTTCTTCACCGGACTCTCAGAGGAAGACCAGGCTCATCTAGTACCACTGGACTACTGCCAACACCCTGACCAACAGGCTATCAGGTTGTATTCTGACTTTGTCAGTAGCTTTCTTTCTTTTCTTCCTGTTTCCTAATAAATTGTATTTCGGACTTGGAGTCTCTCACTGGTTTTGTTCTCAAACCAGTACACAAGGAAAGGCTCCAGGAGCGGCAGCAGTCGCGTGCAGCGGCGACCCGCCCGGAGTTTATGTCTTTAGTCATTGCTTTGTACTTGCCACGAGGAGAGGGGAAGTAAAAATATGAAATAGCTTTTTCTCCCAAAGTTTTTTGCCAGGTAAACTGGAAGGAAATAGGAGTAGTGGTGGAGATCATCCCAAGCTGCATGCAGAAATCTCGGCTGTCAAGAATCAAGGCTGCAAGAACAACTCCTGGAGTTTTCCAGCAAAATGTTAGCAAAGCACAAACAGGCTGGTTGCCACTGCAGGGTTTAAGGAAGACAAAGGAGAAGCCCTTCTGTAAGCTGCCCTGGAGACAGCACAACATCTCAGCAGTAACATGGAAGGAGATGTTTATCCAAAGCCAGGCAGTGGCAGTTCTGTCAGTCTGCAGTGACAAGCCAGGCTGCAGAACAATGAGAAGAAGTGATGCAGGCATTGTTAGGAGGTTTGGAAGAATGTGTATTTCAGAGGTCAGCAAGATAGAACACAGAGAAAAACTCAGCCAGAAAAAAATCTGGTTATTATATTTGAATAAAATCTGGTTATAATATTTGAATTACCTCATGAGTCGTAAAACAAATTTTAGTAGAAATAAATGGGATGGGCCACTAAAGCCACAGAGTTGAGGGGGAATAGCAGATACTACAAGAACCCTGCTTTTCTTAGACCTCTCCTAAAGCAGAGCTCAATGTTGTGTCCTCATCATAGAAAAAAGCATCTGGGTGTTGTCTCCATTTTTTGTCAAATGCAACATTTGCTCACAATTCATTTATTTCATTTCAGCTGTGTGAAGAAAGGTAAGAAAAGGCAACAGAAAATTCATTACCTGGACTTCTTTGAGTAATTTAGACACCTGAATAAAGTTGAGTCTTGTGTCAATGGGACAGTAAACACATTTCATTGCCAAGGGCTGATAGGGAGCCAGGGCATCCAGGTAAGAGAAATCAGGTTCTAGAAAGAGAAATGTTGAAAATGCTCATTTAAAATACCCATTTACAACAAAAGTGGCCCAATTCCTCTCTAATTTCAGTTTAGTCAGAGCTGTTGCTCAATGTTAATTCTGCTACAGATTTCTTTTCCCTTCCTCCTTCCCCCACCCATTATTTTAAATTAATTTGATGAAAATTATGCCCACAATTAGTCTTATCTTAATCAAGCAACAGAGCAATACTATTTCATTTGAACACATTATTGCATGATTTTTAGAACAAATTTAATCAAGACAAAAACATCATCTCTTATTTTTAATCAGATCCTGTAAAGGAAGGCAAAATGTAGACATTTTGAGTCTTGGAAGGTAATCCAAATGGCAAGTTGGTTTTCACTATGACAAAAATGCAGCATAAAGATGGTATCTTGATATATAAAGCTATATATATTTATTCTTTTGAATCTAAGAGCCAGGTTTAGACTGGTGGTAAACCAAGGGTTCTTTTATTACTGGATTAGAGGTTTGCCAGGGGGAAAGTCAGGCACTGAATGGGCTTTTACTCCCACAGAGAGTAATAAAACATTGAGAATATTACAGAAAAAGATTTTTTTTTTGGTGAATGACAAATATAGATCTCAGGTGACACAGTGTAGGATACAGGTAACCTCTTGATTCCAGGGGTCACCAACTAATGGTATGGAAAAGATTATGCCCTCTCTATCTCCCTGATAATTTTGGGATTGATGGGACAAAGGGGATGCTGGAAAAAAAGGAACTGGTATTAGTTTGGTAAGTGCAGAATGGGAAAAGAGAAGGGGATGCATGAAAGTCTCATCTTCTGGATTATCCTGAACCACAGGGCCTCAAAGGACACCAGGCAGAGCAAAGTGCAGTTCAAGCCTGGCTGGAACACAGCAGGAGGGATTCTGGGACCTGCTGAGGTTGTGAAAGGATGAACTTAAAGGAAACTAAAATTCAAAGCCTCCAGTCCATATTTAAAAAGCCATCTAGGATGTTCTGACACGGCAGCAGAGCAGAGCACTGGTTGGATTTCTCATGCAGACAGCAAGAATAAAATCTCCTTCAAACCTTACCAGAGGAAGTTCAGCACCAGCATGACATCCAACAAAAAGACAAGTTAATTGCTCACCTAAAAATCTCAAAATCTCAAAATCTGCTGCTGGCTAAGCACTACTGAGCACAATGTGGGGATATTTACCCTGAGAGAACAGAACGTGGCACCAGGCAATGACACAAATGTTTTGAACTGCCAAAGGGATAATTTCCCTTTGGAAAAGATAAGTATAAAGCAATTGTCAGAGTAGCTGCCTGGAACATTAGAGTGAGAAATATGAAACAAAAAATGAATGTTGTACAAGGACTAGTACATGAAGCCATAAATCCACAAACATGAAATAAAAATTTCACTGGGCAAAAAGGCATCTTAGTTAAAAGCAGATGTGGTGGTGGCAATGAAACAAAGCGTAAAAATATCAGAATAAAAAAGGCATTTTATGCCTATTAAGTTTAATAGCAATAAATAGCAATTTAGAATATGAATACTGAGAAATTTAGAATAGGAATACTGAGAAAGTTGGTAGTTGAAGAATGATCAGTGATCAGTTGGGGTTACATGATAAGGCATTTTAAAATTAATTAGGGGAAAATAGAAAGCTTGAGTCAGGCAGAGGTTTTCTGCTAGAGACGAGCTGTAAAATTGTAAAAATGAAGTTTAAAAAGTTGCCAGAAGGGAGGCTTTCCATCCCATCTGGGGTTGTGGAGGACACAGAGATTTGTGGCAGCACCTACTCAGCATTTCTGAATCAGCAGGTTCAGAGAATGTACAGACATGGAGTCTTGGTTAGGAATCCCATATGAAATCCAGTCCAGAGCCTCTCTGAACTCCTCATAAGGACAGGAGAGCCTTGGAAATGGGAGAAATTCTGATGAAGGAATCCTAACACGGGACTTGGAAGATTTAGAATGTTAAAAAAACAACTTGAGCTGGGCTTGCAGGGAACTCATGTGACACACAGGAACTGCTGTTTTGAAACCACCCAAAATCCCAAAGTCACCTGTCTGGGGGCAGCAAGTGCTTGTCAAGGACACATATTGACTTTTCCTGACAGACAGAATCACAGGTCTTTAGCTTTTCCCCCAAGACTTCTGATTTACTGCTGCATGACACTGAGTTATAAAACCTTCCACTGCACAGCACTGACATGCATGAGATGGTTTTAACATCTCCCAGGGAGCTGGTTTTAAAGACTTCTTTATACCGTGTCTTCTCCCAGAATTTCTTTGTGGCTTAGCAGTATTCAATATTTTTAATCAATAATCTCCTCAATACTGCTTCAGCAGTGATGTCTGCAGGTGACACCAGCCAGCAGAGCAACACCACAGGTCCCTCACAGCCAGGTCCTGGCTGCTGGCTGCTTTAATTTATATTCTTGTCATTGTTTTTTACATTTGGATTGGAAAGGTAGGGATTGACTGGTTCCTGTGGACTGAATAAGCAGTGTTCATTAACAATGCAGGATGATCTGCAGTTTAAAGGTTCTAATTAACAGAAACCAGGAGTTTTTCACAGGAAAAGCTACAACATCATCTGCTCTCACACACTGTTCCAATGGACCGGGGTTCTTTCAGATCCACAGGAGATTTTAGCTTAAAACAGGAAAGTAATAAAATAATGGAAATCAGTGACAACAGTGGAGGTGCTTCAGATTTTCACTGGTACTAAGAACAGGAGAATTTAATCTGCTAGGAATTTCTACAGACACAGAATCATTTAGGCTGGAAAAAGTCTCTGAGGCCATCAAGTCCCACTGCCAAACCTAGCACTAAATTCTGTGTTTTGCTCCAGCTGAGACAAACTATAAGGAAATAGGCCTAGGACTAGACAGTCATAAGGCAGTGGGACCATCCTGCCCAGGGGATGTGCCCACAGACAGAGACAAAAGCCATGGACAGCCAAAATTTAGGAAAGAAACACCACAAGCATCTGGAATCACTGCGCACTACAAGGTCACCCAGCTAAAGCAGCTCTCAACTGGAGTTTCACTAAGTACAAACTGGGAATGGATCTCCAAGACTGTGACCTGCTGCACTCCCAGGTTGTCAGGAGTGACATTTCCATGCTTTAACAACCTGCCAGGGCCAGGCTCTGACTGAAGTGCTTGATTGCCTCAGTTCACTGAAGGATTAGGATCTCACACAGAAAGGTCAATTGCCTCTCCTTACAGAAGACACAGAGGAAGAGTTCCTGCCATTAAAGGCCAGTTCCTGACACCCTGGGCAGCACATTCACAACGTGATTAATGCCACTGCTTCCCTGGGGATGCATGGAATACACACCCCAGCAAAGGCTCTGCAAACTCTGGCTTAATTGAACTCCTGACTGGAGTAGAATTCAGTTTCCAAGACAATGCATATCCACATTGCAATTTTACCCAATTACTGTAATTAGGGCATGTCTCCTGAACTGCCTCAAAGGTCAGGAGGGATGGGCACTGCAGCAGCTGTAACTTTAATGCTATGGTATCTTGCAGTTTCTCAGCACAAAAAGAGTCTGGATTTGAGTTTCCTGCAGGAACCCCCTCGTATCTCCCCTCCCACTGAACAGGTTAATTATACACTATAAATACCCCCAAATTGGCTTAACAGCATCATGATACTGTCACACTTTCTGGTGTGCCAATATAGTGAAAGAGTCAAAGGGACTTGCTTGCCACTAGCCTTGGGTCTACAGTTAAAAAAAGAAAGAAGAAGGAAATAACCCTTTCCCAGCCTTCTTTTTTCTGGGCTTTGTGCTTTCCAGCAGCTTTCCTATTTACTAAAAAATGGAGGAAAATAATCTTAACAGTGGGACTCCATCCCACCCTTGCTGTGGGAGCAGGTTGATTTGCTCCTCAGGGCTCTCCTCCCCAGTTCTAATTACTTTGTGAAAAATCCACACTTTTTTTAACCTGGTTAAGTCACATAGAGCACACCTCCCACTATCCCAGAGCTCTCCAGATACAAAATCAGGAGTAAGGATCTAAAGGATCATTCTTTGCCTTCTCAGATCAGAACAATGCCCACTGCAGGGCTCTGTCTGGGTGACACCTCAAGTACAAATGCACCTGCCCAGAATCTCAGCTCCTGGGAAGGCCTTGAAGGATTTTTAATCAGGGTCAGCACTAAAAGCAGATGGAGAGAAGTGGAGGAACTTAGAAGACCTGTTGAGCACTGAGAAAGGAAACAGCTCCCCTGGGGAATGAGCCAGAGCTGCACCTTCAGCTACAAATGTGTCTGCCAGCCAAAAACCATCTGAACAAAGCTCAGCCCAAAGGCATGTATAGCTCAGATCCCTGTGCCAGTTCTGTGTGGGGTGCACACTTCTGGGACAGCAGAGAGGGCAGAAACCTCTGTAGAAACACTGAAAGATGATAAGGCAGGAGAAGGGATGAGGAAGGGTTTGTAGTTCTACTGGATATGGAAAAGAAGTGTTTCTCCTTTCTGACCAGTATCCATTAGGTCTTGCCTGGGTTTAACTTGCAGCCAGCTGCTTTTAATTCAAAAATTAATTTCCTGTAGGCATTTTACTGCTGTGCATAACAATGATTTTGCTCAGACGTGGCAGGAATGGACTCTGCACAGCAAAGCTTGGCTCTGCAGGGCTACACTGAATTAAATGGCACAATAATTACATTTGTCCCTGCAGCCAGTCCTGGGGCCTTAATTTAGATAAGCTCCTACTGAAGTCAAAAACTTCTGTCCCAGAACAAATGAGTAAAGCCCCAGGGATGTGGCCACACTTTACCAGAGTGCACAAACTGTTAATTTGATAATGATATTAGCATTTTACTTACCTGTGAATATAACAGTGTTCAAGCTGGATTTTCCCCACAGCTCCATGAAATGCACCACATCCCCAAATCTGAGAGAAGGATGCCCAGTGAACACAACACAGGGCTGCTTGAAGTCATTGCTGAAGTCTCCATGGATGCTGGGATAATGTTTCAATTTGTTTGTCTGAATGAGCTGAAAGAAAAACAAAAATCCAGACAGTGCAACTTTTCATGCCTCTGTGCTTGAGTGTGTTTATTTACACGAGATTATAAATGTTCTACAATTTATTCCTAACTCATCAGAGAGTCCCTTCCTGTATACCCCTTAGATTTTCCCAACAAATTCAGTCATGACTGTCATAATTGTTATGAAAAGGAAGTCAGAGCATGGGGCCAGGGGCCTCCAAGTCCTTGCTCTCACTTCTTTGGTACCAATAGGATGGTGACTGGGAGGAAACTCTGCAAACACTCCCTCCCTCAAGTTCCCTGGAGTGAGCAGACTGCTCAGCTGCCAAATTCACAATAAGCTCCTTTTTCCTATTTGCCATGTCTGCAAAGAGCTCTGGGCTCATGTTTAACCTGCTTTTCTTGCATCACAGCAGTACCAGGCACTTTTGCCTTTAGCAGAATGTTGCTGAGCTTCTCTGGTCTAAAGGGTTCACACAAAGTCAAACCTGCTGAAAAAGAACAGGCTGACTTTCCCTTCCTTAACTATCTCTGAAACCAGCAATAAACATGAACTGAGAGTAGTGAGATGTTTTGCAGACACAGTGCAATCAGCTCTGCAGGTGGAACAGATTTCTTTACTAAGATGGAGTTTTTCAAAGAGTTTAGCTTTATTTCTCCTGCCACTGTTTTCTAATCTGCAAAACAAGGTGCAACTTAAAAAGCAATTTAATAACCAGGCTGTGAAGCAGTTTCATGCAATATTTTCCAAGTTTTATCTTGGCAGGTATATGCTTCCATCTCCAGCATGATAATAACTGTAAATACAGTTTCAGAAGCAAGGAATTTAACACATGAAATCACAGACTGAACAGCTGAGAGGAAAACCATAGAGATAAAGAGTGTGAGGGAGGGAAGAGGGTTTCCTATGTCAGCCTGTTTTAAAAGGAGGTTGGGCTGTTCAACAAATCACAAAATCCTAGAATGGTTTGGGCTGGAAAGGAACCTTAAAATACATCCTGTTCCACACTCTGCCATGGGCAGGGACACCTTCCACTGTCCCAGGTTGCTCCAAGCCCCAGTGTCCAGCCTGGCCTTGGGCACTTCCAGGGATCCAGGGACAGCCACAGCTTCTCTGGGAAACGTCTGCCAGGGCCTCCCCATCCCCACCAGGACAATTTCCCCCCAATATCTCATCTAAACTTTCCCCACTTAAGCTTAAGGCCATTCCCCCTTGTCCTGTGTTACTTTTTTAAATGGCTGATCTAAGGTGCCCACGTGGAAATGAAACTGAGAATTCTCAGCAACTTGTGCACCACAAAGCACCTCAGAATTCAAGGTTATTACACAATTCTATAGATGCACACGGATCATTTCCACGTGGATCCTTGAATTATGGAGGAAGTGGAAACTGGACTACATTTTCTGCAGTTTACAAGTAATAGCTAATTCCTATTTAATCTTCAAGAGGGAAATTGTGAAAAAAACCCACCCAATAGCTGCTCTGGCAGTTGATAGGCACTGAATCTCAAAAACACTCCTGCAATTATACTGGTACAGATTTCTGATTAACACATCTGGAGTGCAGGGTTTAGAATCTAAACTTAGCTTCAGTAACAAAAACTGCAGTTTAGCAGACAATGGGTAAAACAAATTTGAATCCATAAGATACTGACATGTAAATGAACTTGTAGGAAATGGCCTCAAAAAGCTTTTTTCTGTTTGTTTGGTTGTTGTTGGGGTTTTTTGTTTGTTTTTTTTTGAGGGAAACCAAAAGTCTCAAAACTGAAATTGCAGTTTCAACTCGGTAAACTGGAAGAGGAGGATGATCTCTATTTCAAACATGTCATGGGATATGTGACATTCCAGGAGGAAACTGTTCCAGGGACAGGCAGACAGGTCAGGGAAAGACATTTCTATAGCCAGCATTGACTTAAGATACTCTTGAAAATCATAAACTGTTGTTCCAGCATCTTCTTTCACAGGCTCCTTCAAATGATATTTATTTTATGCAGCATTCAGATCTTTGGGAAGATGTGAGAGCAGCACTGGATCTGGAAAGCAGTGAACAGCTCATTTCCCTGCAAACCTCCACAAACTCACATTGCTCAGCAACATAAAAGCTGTATTTTCTTCAAAGCATTATGGAAGCTTCAAATCCCCTCCTATTGCTTTGTAAAGAGACACAGGAGCTCTAATCCAGTTTTCAGGAGCTCATGGTGATGATGCTTTTTTCATCTTTTCTTTTTATCTTGCCAGATCTTTTCTGAAAAATCTGGTGAGGTTTCATAGCTCAGCTCACAATCCCTGACTCTCACAGGTGGACAGAACAAGGGTGAAAGGCTACAAAAACAAGTTTAGAGACTGCTCATTCCAGTGAGAAAGCAGCTGGTGGATTTTAGTGTCTACAGCAAAGTCTCTTCTAATCACCCCATCAAAAATATATTGAACTGAACTTGCAAAACAGGTCCAACAGAACTTCCCAACTCATTAAGGGCACTGAGTTTGTAATGGTTTGTACAGGCTTTTTATATCTCCAGATGAAATGGGGTGTGCAAACCTTTGCTGTGCCATGGTCAGACCTCCAGCCTGGGCAAAACCTGGCATTGAGCCAGCCAAAATTTCCACAGTGGTTCTGGTTTCTGGAAAGCACAAGCAACATTCAGAGCATCTTTTTACAGAAAGAATCACTATTGACTGAAAGCTTAAGAGATAGGGGCTGGTAAAGTACTGAATCAAGAGTGAGAGCTGCATTTTTCTGAAATCCCAAATGGTTCTGTGCTTCCCTTTAAAGCTGTAGACTTGATTTACAGGGTTAGCAACTGCTGCTATAAACAGGATAAATCTCCAGAGCCTTTGTGTACCCTTTGTTGAAGTGAGCCAAAATACACTGATATTTACTCTGTGTGTGTGTGTGTGTGCTCTGTATCCAGAATTTGGAACAGATGTGGCTCCTATCAGGGAATGAGTGATGCATTCATTATTTCACCTCCCTCACTCCCTTCATCAGATCAACACTAACAGGGGCCTAATTTTATCACAGAATATCCAGAGTTGGAAGGGACCCCCATGGATCATTGAGCCCAACTCCTATATGAGAATATTTATAACAATTCTATAAACCAAACTATAATACTCCACAATCACCTAGTTCCAGGTATTTATTTAAATGTGTTATGCAGGAACTGGTAAATGGAGGAGGGAATCAAAGATGAAGAAGACAAATGCTGGTATTTAAGACCACAAAATCAATATTACTCCACCCTGGCTCTTTTTTTGAGTCAGAAAAAAGGGTTTTTGCAGCCATTTTCCTTAGATCTTGCTAACAGAATCCTTAATCAGAGCACAGTAAATCCAAATCCTCCCTCCACTGGCAAATACTGATCAATACAAATTACCTCTCAAATTTTATTGTTGCGGACATTTAGAGGAGTCTGGATTCACTTATCTTAGAGCCTGAAATTGTCCGTGTAAAAATCGAAGAGAGAAGAACAATTCAGCTACAACAATTGAGCCATTTCTTTATAAACATAAAGCCTCTGCCTCCACAAAAGGGATGGGGCAGAGTGTACAACTCATGGATCCTGTTAAAATGATCAAGGAGACCCTTAATTCCTCATCTGGGGCTGTGCTGGGATGGGATATTCCCATATGGAATTTGGTAAGACACCACACGTTGGTTCAGGGATACCAGAATAACAAATCTAAGCTAAACAAATTACTGGTGTTTCAGCAAGGCACTGTGGAGCTTCAATCTGAGCCTACTAGACAGTTGATCTTTGGATATAATGGGACATATAACCCTAGGAGAGAGGGGCTTGGAAGTGAAAGCACCACCTTGCCTTGCCAGCCCGTGTTGACAAATATTTGGGATCTCCAGTTTTTGACTTTGCAGTCAGAGCAATGCTTCCCTCAGGAACACCTTTACAAAGAAGCTCTTTTAGTTAATGCACCACTAAAAGGCTCCAGGAGAGGCTTCAACAAGAACCTGGACACTCCATTCTTATCAACTTTAGCAGGAACTGATGTCCAAATCCATCCCTACAAACCTGAAGCACTTCAGCCCACATTCCTTGCTCCTAACAGAGGGAAAGTATTCCCTGCTCACTCAGACTGGATGTTGGGAAGCAAACTGCCACCACAAGAACTGTACCAGGACTGTGTAGGAGGGGGTAAGATGAACATCTACTGCTCCATTTAAGTGGAATTAAACAAGGAGGGAGAAATGTTTTGTGTTCTCTGCAGAGCTGAACACGCGTCTGGTTTTATTCAGCAGAGCAGAACAAGGACTGAGTTCAAAACACGCAACATAAATCATAAAACAAAAATTTCCACGCAGAGAGAATGACAAAAGCTTCAAACAGCTGAGTGTAGACAGCGAGGAGAAATAAAAATAGTAATTGTAGAGACAATGAAGATGCTTTTATTTACCCTCTTGTGACAATAATAAAGGCACAGTTAAGTGAAATGCCAGATACAATCACAGCTGATTAAAGGAAGGAATTATTCTGTTCTACTACACATCAGGCACTGCTGGAACTCATTGCTACAAGGGACAACATTGAGGATTTGGGGGATTTTTTGCCTTCTTTGTTTTTAAATCTTGCTGTTTATACAACTAACAGGAACATCAAATTTCAGGACCAGCAGCATGCTGGGCTGGGCTTGTTCTGCAGATAATTAGAAGCTTATTTCCTGGCCTGTCCCCCTCTGATGTATCATGCCAGGCATGTTATTAATGCTTCCTAAGAAGTAAGAGGCATGTCTGAGTAATTCCCTATTTTCCTCCAACAACTGAGCAGTTAAGCACATCTTTTCATGATGGGCAATTTCAGCACAGGTTACATTGCACAAGCCTAGCATTACTTTGAAAAAAGCCAAGCAATTCTCCACTAACAACCTCTCCGATAGAAACCATCATTCACTGTCTGCTTCTGATACTCATTAAAAATCCCCTGAAGTGCCAGTAAGCAAAGCTCCTGCCTGGGGGAGGGGGTTGTGGAGGCCCAGGATTGTGCTGGGAAGAGGTTTTATGGATGTTTCACACTGTGTGAATGAAATACAGTGTCAGGTGTGAGATTTTGGAGATTTAACAAGGGACCCGAGGCACGTGCTGAGCACTGCAGGGGTCCCTGGCAGGGACATCCCTTGGGATGTTCCATCCTGCACCTGAACAGGCACATTCCTCCCTCTGTGCAGGGAAGCTGAGCTAGGATTCACTGCTGGGAGGCCTTTCCTACATAATTACCCTGACCTACACAAGAAACACAGAGCAGTTATTGCAAAGCTGTTCCAGTAATTTGGCAAAATCTCACAATCAACAGACCCCCAGGGAATATAAAATGTCCCAGGAATCAGAGGACACAGTTATCACTCTATAAACACAAAGACCCATTGAATAAGATAGGTTAATTAATCCAGTCTTCGACAGCTGCATGTTTGGCTTCTCATTTTTGGATGGGTTTTCCCTTAAATCTGCCAGTTCCAGAGAATATTGTAAACCAGAATATGGGCTGTCATTGAATCCAATGACACTGTGAATCAACAAGGACACCCCAGAAAGCAGGGATGGAGAGCAAGACAGAAAGCACAGCCAGCAGAAAGACTACAGAGCCTTGTACTCAGAGAATTTGGAATTGATTTATCAGTGGGAATGAATCTTTTGGTTATAAAATAAGTGGTGAACAGGTGGCTTGCCCTGCAGTCCACATTATTCTTGGTAACAGATTATACATAATTCACTGCACATCCTGCTTGAAACACATTCAAGCATCTGGAAAGAGTGAGGGCTCCTGGTCAGATCCTACTTCCAACTACAACGCCTTTGAAGCACCTACAGATGAAGGATATGGTGGGTAATGACAATTTCCAGAACAAGTCCCTGGCTGAGATATCTCAGAGGGAAAAAACACCCAGTGTGTGCAAAAGCATTGAATTTCTGGGCTCTTAAACCTGCCATGGCCATTCTGCACATCTCATCAGTCTGGATCACAGCAACTAAAAGAGCCTGGTTTCTGCATGTTCCAAATGGCTCAGTGGCTCACAGGAGCAGGATTTAGCTAAAATTCTCAGTCCTGTTTCCTCCTTTCTCAGGCTGCCTCTTGTTTACTTCAGTGAGAAAACTACCTGTTCCCAGGGGAGAATTTCCTGCCCTGATACGTGAGGTAACTCTGAAGGCACCAATTATATTTACTGTCTGCTTGGCTAAAGCTTCCCCTCAAATTATTATTTTGTTGCAGGGAAATTCTCCAAATTTAAAACCTCATTTCTCTTTGCTTCATTACAATGCTTCAAGTAATTTAATTTAAAATTGCCGTGGACAGCACTCAGTGCTGAGAACTTTAAATTTTGATATGAAAATCTCTCTTTCAAGATGCCATTCCTCCTGCAGCAGACATGGTGCCTGCTTCAGTGAGGGAGGAAGGAGCTGTCATGACTAAGCTGTCTCTGATAAAAAGCTCTTAGTTTCACAGACTTGGAAATAAACTGCTTGGACAAAAGGGATGTTTGTGGCTGTAGCTGATAAGAGCAAACATCCCACACCAGATCTCCTCCTGCCGGGGAAGGAGTGAACCAGGCCAGCCTGTGCAAGTGATAGGCTGGAATAAACGGTAATTTTGGAGTTTATAGGGAACACTATCCCTCATTCCTCCCCCACGCTCCCAAATTCATCACAGAAAGCAAAGGAAAGAAACACTTTTATGAAAAATTAAATAAAACTTAAATAGCTGTAGAAGGGTTCACCGGAAAAACAACAGCTGCATTGTATGGACTGTGATCCAGAAACCATGGTGACCATGGTGAACTTACCTCAGCATGGGGAAAAGGAGGTTCTGGAAGATACACCTTTGTTTGTTTGTTATGACACAACCTTTAAAAGAAAAGGAAATCAGCCAGAGTTAGAGGTGCAGCAAATCCTGCAGCGTCTGCTGCCATCTACTGTTACACTTTTGGAGACAACTGGTTTGGATC
This sequence comes from Anthoscopus minutus, assembly GCA_013399455.1. Classification (NCBI taxonomy): domain Eukaryota; kingdom Metazoa; phylum Chordata; class Aves; order Passeriformes; family Paridae; genus Anthoscopus; species Anthoscopus minutus. The sequence goes on from VWYI01042049.1 coordinate 167,636, forward strand.
TGAGGCACCAGGTGCAAAATCACCAATTTGTGCTGTTGCTGCCAGAGATCCTGGTTGGAGGACCCACACCTACAGGACACATCCTCTCAGTCATAGCAGGATCACACAGAGAAGGGGCAGGGCAGCTGAAGGTAATTCTGTACACACTGGAACTGCACACTATGCTGCTCCAGATAAATCTGTAACTTAGCACCCACAATGGTTCCTCATCCAGATCTCAGCAGCTTTTGCAAAGCCCAATCATCTGTCAACAGAAAAATGTCACTTGCCTCATCCCACTTCTCGGCAGTGACCTGCTCCTTTTGCTCATTCTAATCTAATTCCCCTGTGCATTTTATTATTGCAGTTCAGTGTGGCTAGGCTGCCTCTCCCCATGGCTCACTGTGACCTGGCATTTGCCATCAATCACTTATCTTTAAAACAGATATTGAGAGCTGTTGATGAGCTCTACACAGACTCCTGATTCATCCTATTACAGCAGCTAAAAAAAGCTGTTTGTCAGAGGTCTGGGTGACGTTACAATGATCTGCAGTGACACTGTCCTGGTGGCTTTTCTGGCTCACGCTTGCACTTCATTAAAAAAAAAAATGAGCCTGGGTCAAACTAATTTTGATAAAGTCTAAGGCATACTGAGAGCAAGGCATTTCCTTTAGCTGAGTAAAGGGTAGAATTAAAGGCTGGAATCCCTGAATACCAACGACAGTTCTGACCCCAAACCTCTCTTTTACAGATGTTCAACCCCTGCCTCCATTTCTGTGTACATCTACCACATTTCAATCCTCTTTACAATTCTCCTGAGGGATCAATTCCAACAATTTCTTTCCTGAACTCTAAAATCTGGAGAGGAAGAAGAGAAGAGCTACCTTATTGTATTAAATATCCTAGAGCATGTCTCCATTGGTAAGAATTTGGGAAGAGTTCAAAGTGGTTGGGTTCTCCCTTCCAGGGCTCAGAACCACAAGATGGTTGAGGTTGGGAGAAAGCTCCTGAGATCACCAAGTCCAAGCCCTGCTGAAGCACTCTCAGCAGAGTAGATGATCCAGGACTGCGTCCAATCAGATTTTGATGTGTCCACAGCAAAATCTCCACAACCTCTCTGCACAGAGGCTGCAGTGTTTCACAGGATCATGGAATGGTTTGGGTTGGAAGGGATCTGAAAGATCATCCAGTTCCACCCCCTGGCATGGACAGGGGTGCCTTCCACCATCCCAGATTGCTCCTAGCTCTGTCCAGCCTAGCCTCGGACACTTCCAGGGGTGAAGCAGTCACAGCTTCTCTGGGCAATCTGTGCCAGAGCCTCTCCACCCTCACAGGGAAGGATTTCTTCCCAATATCCCATCTAACTCTGCCCTCTGGCAGTTTAAATCCCCTACCCTGATGGAATTTCAGGTGTTTTAATTTGTTCTGCCACTGAGACTGCTGAAGAGACTGAGCCCTCATCCTCATTACTTCCTATCATGAAGGATGGGATAAGACGATGATAAGATCTCCTTGAGCTTTCTTCTGCTCTCCAGTCCGAGAGCCCCAGCTCCTTCATCCTCCCCTCATCTCCATGGCCCTGTGCTGGCCTCATTCAGAAATCCCTCATCCTTCTGGTACTGGGGAGACCAGGACTGCAAAGAACATCATCCAAGTGGCCTCAGCAGTACTGAGAAGAGCAGAATCTCCTCTCCTGACCTGCTGGTTCTGCTCTGCCTCATGCACCCCAGGACACTCTTGACCTTTTCTTGCCACGGCTCAGCCAAATTAAGCCTATTTTGCTTAGTCAGGGACATCATGGTAGAATTTGGGGGGGCTAACACTTGCAAACAGGCACAGCTAAAACTCACTCAAGTCAGGAACATAATTTCCTCATTAGGGTAAGCACCAAAAGGCAAAGATTGAGTTTGCACATTCTATAGGAAATGATCCGTCCCTAATTATAGAACATGTTCTTACACACACATCCCCCTGGGGACTCCAGGAACGTGTTCACAATCCTAACCAGGTGTATTTCAGAATCTGCCAGGTAGAGATAACCTGCACCTGCCTCTTCCCACAGCTGAGGGTGCACTTTGGGCTGCCCTGGCACACCTACCATTCAGCAAAGATCTGGGAGAACTCCAGGGAGCTGTTGGCAACAGGTGAGATGAAATAAAAGGGGATGTTGGAGAGTCCTGCAGAGTCAATGTACTGATAGAGGCACTCCAGCAGGTCGTAGATCACTCCAGAGGGGTAACAGGGAACCAGGACATTGCCTCCATTGCGGACAGTCATCGCTAAGGGAGACACAATGAGAGAAATCAACTCACTGGGTTTGTATTTAAACTTTTAATAAATTCCTTTCATCCAAATATTACATAAAAAAGCAGCTTTTGCATGAATTAGCACAACACATTATGCACATGAGTTGGGAAGAAAATCTCTGATCATTAAATACATTTATTTCCTGCCTTCTCCAAGCTCAGTGGAGCGATTCTACTCTTTTAGCTGGGGGCACATGACAGCCTGAGCACATGGAGAACTCCTGACAGGAGAGGGCAGCCGTGCACTGGCACAGGAGGATGAAGGAATGACACAAACTGCCTCACCATCAAAATAAACCCTGCTCCATCACTCAGCTGCCTCTGGAGGGGAAGAACAGCAGCTCCCAGGTCTCAGCCAAAAGCACTACACATGGTGAGCTGTCCAGTGCTTGAATCTCAGATAAAAAGCTGAAGGTGTGGTTATTTCAAACAGCCCTCAGGGCCAGAAATGGGTGATGAAATGTTTGTCCTTTTTAAAAACTTTAAATAGTTCTGTCCTTTCTGTGTAAGCAAGAATTTCAAACTTGCAGACAGCATTGGACTAGATAAAAATGAGGAGAAGGAAGAGGCAATATAGGTTTACTCTGTAACTGAGGCAGATCTGAGCACAACAGCAAAATCAAGCAGAGCAAATATCATGTTCCTCTGGCAGAATGAATTACAAAAATACTGCACCTTCTGGGAAAGGACAAATACTTTGTTCAGCTCAGTGAGCAATTTCACCTGTGGTCATGGGACAAAACCATCCACTGCTGTTAACTGCAGTGCAGCAGCAGTTACATCATGCACCAAGCATGCCACGAAACTGTGGAGGAGCCTGAAAATACAAACATTGCATTCCCCTCCCCAAATCACTTCCTTTAATTTCTTGCTGAGCTTTGTTGGGGTATGGATTTAGCACTTTAAGGGTCTTTTTGACCCTGATGGGGCAAAATCTTCCTCAAGGAAGATTTTTCTGGCTGAATGTTTAAGTTTTATGGAGTTCATGGAGATGCATAGCCTAGTAGGATTTTTCACATGCATTTACAGTTGTTTTATTCCTTGTTGCAGTCAGTGCCTCTGACACAGTGCTATCAACAACTGCTGGTCAAAGGCCCCTCGTTTATCACTTAAAATGCAACTGCAGGGTAGTGGATTTATTTCTCCAGGCCATATACAAACTATACCATCCAAATATTTGTGGAGAGGAACAGCAATAGTTCACATTTGTCCAGGACTCGAGATGTTCCCAAACATCCCAGGAATGTGTGACATTATCCCCCTCACATGGGCAAATCTAAACTATCCCAGCTGTAAACAGGATGTGAAGAGAGAAATGAGGAGGTTAAGAACAACATTTTCAAAGCCATCTGGAGGTGGAAGTTGAGGCTCTGGCTCCAGGGGACCTGAATTTACACTGAGACATCACACACTCAAAAATTCTGCAGAGGAAAGGCAAGTACCTACACCCACTGCAGCAGGAATGGTGCGCAGGCCAGGGATGGGATGCAGAATAGAGGTTAAAGAACGTGACAGGTCACAAAAAAAGTGAGTTCCATTCTTTTGTGTTGCTTTGACTGGGTGCCCATCAAAGTTGCTCTATCACTCAGCTGGGCAGGGGAGAAAATCTAACAAAAACCTCGTGGAAAGTTAAAACCAGGGAGAGATCAATGACTAATTACCATCATGGACAAAATGGACTTGACTTGTGGAAATTAATTTAATTTATTATACCTCTCTCCACAGGGCTGGCCAGGACCCTGCTCCAGTGTGGGCTTCCCAGAGGGTCACAACCTCTTTCAGGCATCCCTCTCTCCACTGTGGGGTCTCCAGGGGCTGCAGGTGGATTTATGCACCCCCCCAGGCCCCCATGGGCTGCATCCTTGTATGAGAATCTCAGCTGTGGTGCCTGGAGCAGCTCCTGCCTCTTCTTCCTCCCTGCCCTGGGGGTCTGCAGGGCTGTCCCTCACTCTCCTCTTCCCTGGCTGTAATTGCTCCTGCACAGTAACTTCTTTCCCCCTCTTCACCCTGTTATCCCAGATGTGCTGCCACCTCTGATGGGCTTGGCCTTGCTCAGCAGTGGGTCCATCCTGGAGCCAGCTGGGATGGGGAGAATTCTGGAAATCCCTACAGAAACCACCCCTGTAGCCCCACAGGCTACAAAATCTGACCATGTCAAGCCCAATACAGCCTGAATTCCTAGCTCTCCCTTCCCCACAGCCACAGGTTCCCTGGCAGCCTCAAGTCCTCTTTGCTGAAAACAAGCACAAGTTCAGGATTCCTGGGGCCACAGAGGAAATAAGAGAGGGGAAAGTCTTGGAGGAGAGGTCAACTTGAGTTTCTGTCCCCAGCAAAACTGCAGAGCTGGTGAACAATAATGGATATAAAACCACAATCCAGGGAGTGGAGAATGATTCCCGTCAGGTGCCCACCAGGCCAGGGATCCACAAAGGGATAAGAATCACCTCCCAGCTTCTGCAAAACAGGGGTGAAAACCTTTCCAAGAATATTGCTTTCCACACAAGCAGCAGGTCCAGTCTGGCTCTCTGCAGCCCTACAACAACTTTTCAGAGTTGTCAGTAGGAGGACACATCTATCTGGAAGTTGTTTAAAGTGCAATTTATCTTGGTGACTGATGGATGCTCTCTCCTGATAAAAGTTGTAAAACAATCATTTCAAATTTAGTCTCTTTCAGCAGCTCCATAACCAGTTGTTCAATTTCCAACTCACTAAGAGATCCTTGCTTTCCCAACAGCTGCCGCCACAAGGTCAAGTTGGCACCTAAAAAGCAAACTGTGCTCTTTTCTACTCTCTATAAACACACACTCACACAAAATATCACCAACTGTCCCCACAGACAGACTGGCAGCTTTGCTGCTGGTGCCCAAGGCAATGTGGAAATAAAACTGCTCTCCCTGAGCTGCAGACTGCTGGTGCTGCAGTACTGAGCAGGGAAAAAAGGGGCGTGGGGGAAACTGAGAGGAAGCTGGAGGTGGGGCAGAGTGTGGGGAGGAAATCGTGTGTGCCTTGGGAATCTTGGGAATCAGGGCTGCAGCTCCACATGCTGGGAAGAAAACAGAGATCCAGGAGGGATTTTCACACTTCCATTTCTGTGCTTCACAAGCATACTGGTACCTCCTCATACACACTTTAGGTGAATTTTGGTCTGCTTTAGAGTTTTTACCTTGAGTATTCTGAGCTGCTTGTGCACTCCCTTGAACGCTTTGGAAGTGAGAAAACACAGATGAAAACTACTGTGCTCAGCCTGCCTACTCAATTGCTTTTTCCAGCAACCCACTGCTTTTGGAGTTTTTTACATATTTGAAAGAAAACAGATTCGCTGTTTTCCTGATGTTGGGTAAATAAATATAGCTGGTGTCGTGTAAAGGACAGCCCTAAACTGCATTAATATAGAATTATTTAATTTCTTCAGATTGCTGGTTTTTGGCAAGCACCATTCAAATTCCAGTTCTTACAATGGCATTATTTTAAGCACATTATCTTCTTTTGGTCTTTAATGATTTTCTCATTTCTCTGAGTTTGTCTCATTCAAGACAGAAACTGGCTTGAGGACCTGCAAACCCCTGAGAAGTGTTCAGAATGTTTCTGTAAACCAGAACAAGTCCTGCAGACAAACAGCCACCTGCACTGACACATGTAACACATTTATTTATACACAGTGAACTTCTGGATTCTGGCCCAACTACAGCTCTAAGCTCTTTAATTTGTAAATGCATTTTAATTAAGAGTCTCACTCTTGTTTACTCAGAGTGATAGGAGGGGATTGTGCCACTGTCTGTCAGGGGCACAGTGACCCCCATGAAGGTCCAGGAGGGACAGAGAAGGGCAGCACATCTGGATTTACCAAAACAAGGTCACCAGAGCTGATCTGTGGCAGCTCACAGGGCAATGAAATTCACAGTGTTTAAAAACAATGAAAACACAGGTGAAACACACACAAACACACACACATGTGAAAACACACATTTAGGAAAGGAAGTCACAGGTGTTGAGTTAACACAGCTTCAAGGGAAGGTTGAACAAAACCACTGGACATCATTAACTACACAATCACATCTAATTCAGGAAATTCCTGAAATAAAAATACTTCAAGATCATAAGAGGGAAGTACCCCAGAATCTCACCTTGCTCTCCCACTCTTCTTCAGGCATCTGCACACAGTTCCTCTTGGAGCCAGGATGTTGGCAGAGAGGATCTTTAGTAAAACCCATGATTATAATTCTTATAAAATGCCAAAATGTGGTCTATTAACAGACATTTAAGATCATTGAGTGGGTTGGATTGGAAGGGATCTTAGGGATCATCCTAAGTTCCAAACCCCTACCATGGGCAGGGTCCCATTCCACCAGACCAGGAATTTAGTCTGATTTAGTTTTGTCATATCTTTTGGTAACCTTTTTCAGGATCCTCCTCCTATCATGAGCTTTTTAGCTTTATTTGTAAAAACAGAGACTTTAAAATAAAGCTAAGATCTCCGATAAAAGAATGGGCAACACAGAGCAGGACAGACACGGAAAAGTGGTTTGATGAAAGAAGGGTGAGAGCACAGAGGAACTGAGCAGGGTGAAGGGGAGAAAAGGAGAGAACAGCACTGGATGTGACATTCCAAAGAGGCTGGAAAATGCTGCCATTCACACTGATATCACAGCCTTGCAATTATCAGCTTTTCCAGCTGTGAAAGCATCTGATTAGGTTTTATATTTCTGGGGCTCTATAAATATATCTTGACTTTTTTTTTAAACAGAGATTGTGCTGTTTGCTTTTGATATATTTAAAAGTCAGGTGTAAGAAGGGAAGCAGATGTGCTTGTTTTCAAAACTGAAAGTCATAAAAAAGCATGTAAAGATTTTACTCTGGCTGATACACAGGAAGGAAATAGTAATATTTCAGCTGGGAACAATATCTATGTTGGCAGCCAAGTGACATACTTAGCAAACCAGGAGCAGCAGATGATTAAATCCCATTATACCTGTTCCATTCCAAAACATTTTAGGTACAACTTGTGTCTCTCCAAGCACTTACTGTATTAATGACATCAGGAGCACATCGTAAAATCTAAACAGGTAATTTTATGCCAGGAGCTATAGCTGGACAACTTATTCAATTCCAGGAATCTCAGAATTATTTCCCACCCAAAGCCATGAATAAGATGATAAAACAGGCAGGAGATTTCTCTCAGTGACCTACCCAGGTTGCTGCAGAACTCTCCCACCATTCCATCGGGGTTGGCAGTGGGGATCTGGGTCAGCCCTGTCAGGATGAGAACGTCGCTGTTTTTAAGAGAAGCCTGGTCCATGGGCTGGAACAGAGCACAGGGAATCAAATCAGGAATGGGAGAGTTTCTCTAGGCAGGACATAATAGACACAGTCACCAAACATTTTATACTTCACACTCCTCCATCTGTGGAAACCTAACTTGTTTTATACTGGTATTTTATTAAAGCAGAATGAAAATGTAAGCTCATTTCTCTGCACTAGCAAACAGAAAGTAGATATTCAGAAATTAGACATTAGTGTGACACTAAATAGACACATTTTTTATATTGAAAATGTAGCATGATCCAATATTGATAATGTAAAATCCAATTCTCTCTGCAGATGATGAAAAGGTAACTTTGAGCCTCACCCTGGCTTGGGATGCCCTTCCCACAGCTACTGATTAAGCAAAAGTGGACAACTGCTGGCAGCTGTGTGGTATTTTATGGTTATTTACTCTCAATAAACAACTCTCTGCAGTCTCACCAACCAAGAAAGACTTCTGCCAGAAGAGACAGATGAAGAGATTTCCTCTGCTGAATCTCCAAAACCACTGGAAGGTCAATTTCCCTGCTCACAGCTCTCCAGAGTCATTCTGAAGCAGCTGAGGAGGACCCTGCTCTGTTAAACATGCAGGGGAATTTCATATCAACTCTGACAGGAGTTTAAACTGTGCAGCCTCTTGTAGGATCACACCTGACATGTGAGATTTATCACAATCTTTGACTCTCTCCAGTGTGTCAATGAAAATGAAATGCCTATAATGAAATAAAAAATAATATGGAATCTGCCTGTGATAATGTACATAATGATTATGGCATATTAGATCCACATAATTTCAGATGCCATTGCACTGAGAGGGCCTGCATTGATTTTTGTGGGTTAATGTAAAGAATATGTCTTAAAAGGCTTTTAGTGACACGTCTGAACCTGTGCTGTCAACTCCTGTTCTCCACTTCAGTGGCAACGGTGTCAATTCCAGCCTCAGGAGAGGGGGAGGCAAAATTTCAATGGAAACCATCTGCCAGAAGAACAGGGAACAGTCAGTGGTGCCAGGCCTAAATCCCAACTCACTGGAAAAGCAGCTCTGGATATGTTCAAAGGATACCTTTTTTTAAAACAAAACACAGTGACTGTTTTCACATCCTGCTAAAAAAAATGGGAATTTCATGACGAACTTCTCATCACGATCCAATGGAGAACCAGGACACACAAACAACTTTTCACTCCCTGAGTAAGAAATGATTTGTTGCTCACAATTCGGACTCTGTGCCACTTGAGATATTGTTATCACTACATATTGTCTGTCAAACATCAAAGAGATGATGAAGAGCTAGTTGGAAGCTCCCAACACCCACATGCAGAAACACCAGATTGTAGCAGCCTGTGCTGGTGCTCACAGGGATTAACCCCAGGACAAAAGCTATCCATTGTCTTCAAAATGCATCTGGAAGCAAATGCAAGACAATGATGATATGGGGTAACAGCTGTGATGTGGTAAATAACAAGGAAAGTACAAACTCAGTATGATTTTAACTATCTCTGAAACTACTCCTTCTGAAGATGTGCCCATGAGCAGTTCACTCACACCATTCTCTGCCACTGGGACTTAATTTCCTTAAAAACAGAGATTTTACCAGCAGCTTCCAGAAAAACATTCACCTTTGGAAAAAGATGAAGCCTGGCCAGTCTGATCTGATAAACTGAACCACATTTCATGTCAGTGAGGAGAAAACATTCTCAGTTACCAAATTACTCTGTACAGGGCAAAGTTTCTCCTCACAGAAATATTCCATTCACACACTGTCAAATACTGCTGCTGCTTCTCTAGGAGGGGGTGAGAGCAGAGCCCAGGATGGAAGGAGGCTGATAAGAAACAGGGATTTAGAGGCTCTGATACATTTTGTGCACCTAAGGATGGCCCTACTATTAAGGATCACTTATCTACTGTAGTTTCTCAGCTGAGAACAAGCTTTTAAGTGAGGGATGCTCAGAAGCAAAGCTCTCCAGCAGACACCCACCTTGGGGGAAATCACTTACTGATCAAAAACCTGACACATCTTCTAAATTATTTTTAAATACCTCCTGCAATAATGCTTTTAACTATTTTGACAACTTCTGAAGCTCACGGCACAGCAAACTTCAAGCCTTTCTTTGCACTAAGAATTTATGGATCTAGAGAGAATTAATTTACTGGAAATTACATCTACAGCACTATAAAGACTTTGCCCTTAGCAGAGCAGGGTGGAAAAGTTGGCAGCCACTGAGCTATCATTCCTCCTAAGGAAGGATGTTTCAGAAGTGATATAGAGCAGTCTGTGAACTGTCTGTGAAGATGCTTCAGTCAAATATGGATTTTTTAAAAAAGTCATTAATGCTCTTTTGTTTAACTCTGTTGAAAATTTCCTCTTTAGAGTGAAAGACACTTCCACAGTTTAAAGTGAAAATCAAATCACCAATAACAAAGAATTTTAGTTATCTTTCCCTTGTAACTATTGATACCTGTCATTTGTCAGATTATGTCTTATCAATGCCCATTAAGCCCAGGCATTGCTAACACAGTTACCTTAGAGTGGCCATAATCCTAAACCTGATCCCAACTGGAATAACCCCCCCTCCTTTTTTTTTTGGGAGAAAAAGTTCCTCTTAAAGACTAAGAAAAGTCAGGGGCTATACCTGAGGGTGTGTTGTAAGCAGAGAAGATCCTGAAACATAAGAAACCTTTTCATAGTGTGACTGGATAATCCAGTTGGAGCTCCCAAGAGCGTAGCCCGAGCTCAGAGGGGTGACCTGCACAGCACCAAACAGCTCCTGAAACACAACAAGAGACATTAATTTGAGAGAGCCCCAGAAGAAATCAGGATGGGTCATTTTATCATCAGTGACAAGAATTTTAAAAGCAGTTCTGCTGCTCAAAGCCTTTGTGAAGCTGTTCTGCTGAGAATGACATCTGCTGGTTTTACCCACCCATGTCTCGCAGGACACACACTCTGAAAAAAGTTTTACCTGAGGCAGGGCCTCCATAAAGTCTCTTTTCCATGTGAATTTTATGGCATCTGAGCTTACACTGAACAATATCTCGAAGGAATCAGCCAGGATCTTGATCCTCTGCCTGCCTCTGCTGTATTGAAGAAGTTTGTGGGAGCTTTGCCTCTTTGAAGACTCTATTCTTTGGTCACATTAAATTGGTATTGGCCAGCAGGAGAGAAGGGAGGACAAATACTTCTATATTGATATAAAACTCTGCTTGGGATGAAAATTTTACTGTGGGAAACAGACTTAACCTCAAACTCACTCTCTTTCTAACTTTATTTCTTTTTAAATGCTACCTGCTGATGATTTAGCAAAAACACCCTGCAAACTCAATCCACATTTTAGTTTCAGTGTAAGAAACCTGACACTTGCCTCCTTTCCAGGTGTCATTAGGTATTGTGTTCCTTCATCTATACCCAGGAATGTGGAATACTTGTTTGAAGAAAGGAAAATAAACCTTCATGTACAGACCTCCCTAATGTGATCCACCTTCTGGTTACTGAATAATAGAACAAGCATCTGATTCATGCAATACTAATGATTTCTTTAGTATTTCAATACATATTTGGATGCCTTGAAAAATAAGGCAGGGGCCTTCATTCCTGAGAGTGTATAGGTCAAGGCTCTAAAGTTTGATTATTTGAAAAGTTAGCTTTAGGAAGAGAAAAAATATGGTTTTTTTCCCCAGTAACTATAAAAGAATGATGCTCAGATGCACAGATCTAAAGTTAGGGGAGATGCATCCACACTGTGAGAACATTCAAAAATGAACTGTAACAAAACATGGATAATGAGGAGTCACAACTTACTTTACCTCATTTTTTTTTTATGGCCTCTGAGCAGCAAAACCAGATATCACAGTCCAAACAAGAGCAGGGATCATGGCCCACATGCTGCCTACAATCTATATGGGATCTTCAGACTACAGAATTGTTGGTTCAGCTCATTCTGGAAACCACACTGGATTATAGTCAACAGCATTACAGACAATAACTGTTAGCTGGGAGCCCTGGGAAAGGAGTTTCTGAAGTTCACATTGAACCATTAGGTTTTGTTTACAATCCCTAATTTACAGTACGAAACGAAGTGGAGGCTAAAGCACTCAAAAGATTCCCAGAAGTGAGATAGGGGAGCTGGGAAGGGGATGTGGCTTAGAGACAGAGAGGATACATTCACTCCCTGCATCCTCCCAGCTCTCAGAGGGCCAGCCATCAGCTCCAAACTTGAGGGCACACCGCCTTAAAACTGGCCTCCCCAAGGAAGAGAAGAAACAAATGGACATTCCCTGATTTCACCAAACAAGAGCCCTTTCTGGGAGGCAGACTGAAGGGCAGTCTGTGTGTAATCCTGTCTTGCTTGCCTAGGCCAGGGTAGCTAAGTCCAACACAGGATCTGGAGGGGAGAAGCTGGGGAACAGTTGCTGGCATTGCCCTGAGGGCAGATGTCCAGGTACTCACGATTTTCTGGGAATAGCCCACCAGCTGGATCTTGCTGAGGGCTGCATTCACCTCTGGCATGGTGTAGCACTTCCTCCACATGGACACCTCCACCGCGTCCTTCAGCGGGGCCGGCAGCAACCTGCGAACACCAGGGATGTTCTGTGGGGATCCAGAACAACTCCTGGTCCTGGACCACCTTCTACAACCACTCACATTCTCCAGATCTTTGATTTTACTCTTTTACATTTTTATTTTCAGTGTACCTGGTGCTTCAAAGTGAGGAGCAAGACTTTCTGCCTGCTGAGGAGCAGAGCCATGCTTCCCAATCTGCCTCACCCTGAGGATTGCTCTCCTCCATCTCTCTTTGTTGCTGTTCTGTCCAGCCCTTGCAGCAAAGAAGTAGCTGTGATCAAGCTGTGAAAAAGGGTATTTTCACCACTGATGAAAGGTGCTGGCTGATCTGAGATGTTAACATGAAGTGCACCTCCAGCAGTGTGATCTTGGATCAGTGTCTGTTTTTCATATCATAATAATCTGAGTAATACCCTCATAATCTGAAACAATCAGGTGATTAAAGGACAGTTACCAGACCATGAGCAGGGATGGCTCTACCTTGTTTTCTGCCACGGGTCTCTTCCAAGAGCAGGTGTCCCTGCAGCTCAGCTTCTCTGCCTCCAATCCCACTTCCCTTCCGAGTGCCCTGGCAGGGACAGACGAGCTGACACTGCAGAGCTCTTTGAAATCCCCTCCACGGAAGTATTTAAGATGTTTTACACCAAAGTAAGATCCATCCATTCTGTTCCTCACAGACACTGCAAGTCAGCTGGCCAGCATTGTCAAGGGAAGAAGTGAACTATAATGTCACAGGCTGGAAGAGGGATGGCTAACTTCTGGGAAATAAATCTTCCTCAGCAACATGAACTGAGGCAGGAAGCAGCACAGCTGCCAAATGCGTAAAAAGAATAAGATTTTTTTTTTGTATATTAAACCAATGCTAAATCAAAGGCTAATTCAAACCATTTTCCAAAGATTTATGGAAATTGGTCAAGTTTCTTTGATCAATTTGTTTAAAGGAATTTAATTTATTGTTATATCTACTAGGTCAGTGAACTCCTTCATAATTTAAGATACTGAAGAAAGGATTAAGGGCAGCTCTTGCCAAAACCACAGTACAGGTCCAGAACGATAACTGTAATTCCAGCACATGCTGGCTGAAAGCACCCCATGCTTCAGGAAACAAACAAAGCCTTCAAGGTCTTTTTTGGGAAGTCGTAAGCAACAAAAGGCCACACGATGTGGAGAGTTGTCCACCACTGCACTGAAGCAAATTGCCTGTAAAAGCCTTTAACCTACCATAAGAGGCATTTAGTGTTGGATGCTTTCAGGAGCTTCTCTTCTGGGAAGAGGAAAATGTTTCTCCAGGTAATGGAGAAAGTGGGGAATTGTCCTTGGTGACTGAAGGAAGTTTCTCTTAGCCTTGACTGTAGCTATACTGAAAATATTCCAATCCCTGGCAGAGACCAGTGGCACCAGTCTCCAGTGGTTTCATGAAGTTGAGTGGCAATGAGGTGCTGGTCCCTCAGATGTGCCCCTGTCAGCATTCAGTCTGTCATCTCACTTCTAAAATCCCTACAGAGTTACCAGAGGATATTTTGTGGTCTGGAGTAAATCTACTGCCACCATGGTGACATCCTGTTAAGGATCACCTCACAACAATCAGACATATGAGGGCAGCTGATGGGACAGCCACAAACGGGGAGGTACCACAAACCCACATGGCTGAGGATACAAAATATGTCCTTAAAAATCTCAGGGATTTGTATTCTTCCCTGGGATTGCACAGAGACAATCCCTTCTGGTCAATGCAAAGGGTGACATTTAATGTATGACATTAAATCCCAGAATTGTTTGAAGGGAGAGGAGGACGGCAGCACCAAACTACATCAGACCACGGCCTCTCTTGTGCCTGCTCAGCCTCGGGAAACAGCCTGTTTCAAACACTTTAAAAGATACAGGAAACCATCAAACAAGAAGTCAACAAAGTTCCTTTCATAAGGCAAATTTCCTCTTTAGCCCCTGAATCCCCATCAGTGTGAAAGATATCCTGGCTGACATCTACAGAGCTTCCATGAGACTGCTCACTTGAAATAAAACCCAGTGGCAATAAAACTGGCTAAGCAATTAGTTCAGACTGGATCTGATAATGGAAAAATGTAAACCACTATAATGAACTTATTATATTTTATACAGTATTTGCATTTAAAATGCTCCAGTGCTTTATCTAATGAAGACGATAATACTTTGTGTTTTATACTAACTGTTTGGAGTAGAACTAGCTGAACTGTAAAGCAGTAATGGGGATTGATCAGCCTGAAAAATTAAAGTTAGACTCAGAAGTAATAAGTATTCTGTTCTAGCAACAGCCAAGTAGGAAAAAAAACCCCAATTCATCAAGATCACATTTTCCTAAGTAACGGATGTCAGTCCAAGCCTGCATGTGCCATTAGCCAGGTGCTAATTTGGGGATCAGTGGATGTTTTGCTCTAATAATCAGTTCCATTCATGCCTGCGTGACACTTGTCACCAGGCATCTCAAAACACTTTGCAAACATTAATTAAAGTCCCCGTGTGCCCTCTGTGCTGGGTGGGAGCTCTGTTTTACAGATGAACAGGGAGGTGAAGGGGGAAACTCAGGGCACAGGTGGGGCAGAGGTGGAAAGGAGTTCACATTTGTCCCCTTGTTCCAGCTCAAAGACAACACTAGTTCATACAAGCAAAGTTTATTCTACATGAATTTATGTGATTAAACAGCTGTTTAATACAGCTCCCACCTCCCTGCTACCCCTTTACAACAGCTGCAGGATGGAACTGTGAATTTTGGGGGGCATCTTAAGTACCACTTAAAGGAAAAAAGGTTCCATTCCTCTACAGCAGCTGAATCAGAACAAAAAAATCCCTCTCTGTGTTCTCCTCTAAAATAATCAGCAGCATGCAAAGTGCCAGGCAGCACTTTTCCTAAAATACGACCACCAGGAAAGTGACATTATATGAGCTGCAAGATATATGATTCTCCTTTAAACCATGCATACAAAACACGCCTGATGTGATAGGAATAATGGCTCCAGTCCTCTCTCTCCATACACCTTAGCAGTGGCTCTGGGCAGGCTAGTGGAGCCCAACATTTTAAAAACAAACCCCAGTATTCTAAAAATCCTGCTGAACTTTGGTGTATTTAATTTTGCTTTACATCCAAGTTGACATTTGTTTGTCTTCTGAAGAAGAGTGAGAGTTACAGTGTAAAGACTGCTCCTAAATGCAGCAGGAAAACACAATCTACAGCTAAAACCACAGGAATTTGGATTTTAAATTTTTGCTTTGTGAGATTTGAAAGTGTCAAGACTATTCTTCTAATGTAAGAAATAATTCACTTTATGGAAACTTCTAAATCAAGCCATCTTAAGAATTAGGATTATAAAATGGGAGATCAATTAAAAATGCACAAAGCAGCTTTTAAAAATAACTTTTTAATCAACCAACCCTATCTTTAACATGTGCTAAAAACAAAACTGTCTCCTCCAAGGAACATGTTGTGCACCTAAAATTGTTTCTATTCCCATGGAAAGCATCAGCTGCGATTAGTAAAGTGTATGGGTAAGTTCTAGATACCATAGGCTTTCAAATCTGAGCACCTCACTTTGATGTATAGCTGGAATAATGGACATGCTGCTTTCAAATAACCTTTTTTATTCAGATTTTAATTTATTTTTAAGCTTTGGAAAGCCAAAAAACCCACCTCTGCTGTTCAGGTGTAAAAGAAGACGGGAAGAAAGGTAACACCAGTGACCTCCAACAGCTGTGTCCTGACTTTCTTAGTATGTCAGCAAACATGAATGTAAATACCATCTAAATTTAAATTATTCCAATGCAGTATCATTAAATTTAAATAGCCTGCTCACTTCAACAACTTTTTATGATGTTAATACAAAAATCTGCTGGTTTGATCTACCATCATGGAGCTGAACTGTTTGAGGGAAGATCAGTGGAGACGTTACTGCTACCAAGCCTTTCTCCAATAAACAAATTTGTGAGGTTGGCAAAACAACAATGTGCAAAAACTATTAAAGACATAATCGACCCAAGGAGTCACAGCAGCAAACCTCAAATGGTGGGAGCTGAGCCATCCTCACAGCGACTCTCAAACTTTGTGCTTTGGCACAATCACCTTTCCCGGGACTTGCTCCTTACCTTTGCACCTCCTTGTTCTTCCACATGGAGGCAGACTGAGCCTTTGGCACGCGTTCAATGGAATTCACCAGCTCTTCCATGAGCAGCCTGAAAACAGAAATCAAACCTTAATTAGCACTGCCTCCTCTCACACAGGAGAGAACTTTGGCCCAAATCTTTCCAAAATACAACAGAAATTGTAACACTTGGAGAGGCTCTTCCCACACATGCCATTACCAGCACTGCCTGTTTCTCCACGGAGTGTTTCCAATTCCATCTGCTTGCAACAGAGGAGGATCATGGCCCACTGGGTTATGGGCTATTTGGAAAGTGCAAAGATAATTTCTTCATTACTGACTGCTTGTGATATGTAATGAGACAAAACACACAACAAAAACTCCTCAGCTGATGCTTGTTTATCACTGAGGGAAAGCAAGCATGCTGTCAGAGTGAACTCTCCTCATCTGCCAATGCATGTTTGAGACAGGGAAAGTGTCAAGCATTAGAAATTTTCACTGCAGATTTCCCTGCCCAAAACTAAACAGCATTTGTGATTGTGTGCAGGCTTTCCTTTAAAGTTTGGAGCGTAAGGACAGAATCTGGAAACTGTGCTTGTTTTCTCCAGCTCAGGACCAGGAAAGCCCAGAGGTCTACTACTCGTTCATATTTACACAATTCCTTTCACCTGCAAGGGCCTTCAGTTTCTGTTTGTTTTCACACAATGGGGGAATTACTCTGGCATGGGAAGTTTGCACAGGACCATCAGTGGACAAAGATTCCTACCCTAAAGTGCTTACAGAGTAGTCCAGATAGGAGGGCCTAATCTGGCTCCTAATTCCTGAATGTGGCAGCTCTGCAGGAGAGAGGAACAGAGCTCAGTTCCAGGTAGGCCTCACCATACCTGCAGTGTTTGGTACTGACCCATCCAATCAACAAGTCAATTTTGTAAAAGCAGACTGGCAAGTCTCATGACTGTTCTGGCTTTCACTGTCATGTCTTTTTCTACCTCAGTCTCCTATTTCTGCCATTTTTCTTAGTGCTTCTCTCTGGAGTTCAGAGCTCACATAGCTCAGCTGCCATTTGAGATGAGATCAGCTTGAATTCCTTTCCATGGAGTGGAGGGAAGTGTGATTATGTGGAATTATAAAATCCTAGAATGGTTTGGGCTGGAAGAGACCTTGAGGATCATTTAATTTCAACACCTGCCATGAGCAGGGACACCTTCCACTAAACCTGGTTGCTCTCAGCCCCGTCCAACCTGGCCTTGAACACTTCCAGGGATGGGGCAGCAACAGCTTCTGTGGGGAACAAGTCCAGTTTCCTGACTGAGAAGTCTCCTTTTGGTTAAGGGGAACAGAGAAGAGCAGGAGAGCTCTTTGATCCATGTTTTTTGAAAGTCTGAAGTTGCTTATATGGCAATCACTGAGGTGTCTCAGCCCACTCAAATTCCACTGTCCCACATCTATGGCCTAGACTCTGAACAAAGCACCTGCTGGAAATGTTGATGGTTCCAGAGGTTGGGAAACATGGAGTTAACACATTTGCAGCACTAAGGACTTGGCTGGCATTCAGCTCCTGCCTGAAAGCCTCTTCGGAACATTAGACACCACTCCTCTCTCCCCACATTGTCCTTTACACCTTCTCCTCAGCAGTGATGAAAGAGGAGCAGGGAATATGAAGGGGCTTTCTACCTGCCAATTTGAACAGTGGGCTCGGTGGCATAAACTGTTCCAGTGAATCCTGTGTACTCAGTGATGTAGGGCAGTGCCATCATGCAGTGATAGTTGGAGATCAAGATTACATCCACCGTGGAGAGGTCAAGCAGTTCAGTCTGAAAACAGAGCAAAGAGATAAGCAACTTGCAACCCTTTCATGCAGTTTAATAAATGGCAGAAAAGCTTCTTATTCTTTTTTTTTAAACTTTATTGCAGGAATGTAACTGGTTTATAAAAGCACGTTTCAGCTGCGGCAAAGATTAATGTTGCCTTTAAATTAAAAAGATTTCTTTTAAAAGCCCCCTAAAACTATTCCATTCTCCCACCTGGAAAGGAAACCATGCCCTGGGTTTTTCTGTCTTTCAGGTGATGAAATGGCTGCTGTTATGAGATCCCTGACTATTTTACTTTTTTCAAAGAACTGATGTATGCACCTCCTTAGGGAGGAACAGACACCAAAACTTCTGCAGCAGTGATTTAGGGTGTCTCATAATTTTTTTATGCACCACATCACATCATACGGTACCCCAAGAAAGAGATGAATGAAGACAGTATTTATTCACATGCTTAAATATAATCTTCATATTTTCCCAAAGTAAAAGCTTGGCATCTTTGTCATTCACATTTTCTACAGCAGGAGAAGAAGCCCATTCATAAGATACAGCAAAAGGGATGGGTGGGCTCAATTTGTTTTGATGTGACAGTTTAGACAAGAGTTCTGAGAGTGAAAGAAGATTTCACACATTGTTAAAAGAATTTTAATTAGAAATATTTACTGGTAATGCTATAACACAAATGGTGTCAAGTCAGAAATTTACAAGATTACTGACCTCTAACTCAGATATTATGGAGCAGCTAATGGAATTCAACACTCATCAAGCACATATTATCTGATTACAAGCCTTGGTCCAGCAATTTGAATAAAAAAGGCAAGAAAGTAGGTCACTCTGCTTTGCAGAGGGCTGACACAGTGCTCTGGTGACAAGCTGCTTAACTCCTCCTAAGCACTCATGGTTTCAATCCATGATCACAGCTGATGTCGGAGGAATGATCTCCAAGCTGAGAACAGGAGGTGAAAACCATCCTCAGCTCCAGACAGGGCACCTTTGATCTTCCTGGGCTTCCAGGCAGGAACACTCTCCCTGCAAGGTATCAAAGGATCCGCTGATACCTGCTCCTGCCAAAGCTTGGATTGTCCATGCCTTGATTTTCAGCTGTGTCCAGACTGTACAGGATCAAACTCTGGACTGGTTTGGCTGGGAAGGCCCTTAAAGGCCAATTTCTTCTACCCAAGGACATCTTCCACCATCCCAGGTTGGTCCAAGCCCTGTCCAGCTTGGCCCTGGACACTTCCAGAAGCCACAGCTTCTCTGGGAATTCTATTCCAAGGCCTCCCCAACCTCACAGGGAACAATTCCTTCCCAATATCCCATCCATCCCTGCCCTCTGGCAGTGGGAAGCTATTCCCTGTGTCCTGTCCCTCCATCCCTTGTCCCAAGTCCCTCTCCAGCTCTCCTGGAGCCCCTTTAGGCTCCAGAAGAGGCTCTGAGGTCTCCATGGAGAATTCTCTTCTCCAGGGGAGCACCCCAAGCTCTTAGCCTGGCTCCAGAGCAGAGGGGCTCCAGCCCTGAGCTGAATCCCAGCCCAGGAGAGCCATCAGGAGGATACACACCAGCACTTTCCAGCCTTAAGCATGCCACATCTCAGCACCCTAGAAGCATTTACTGATAGGATGAAAAGGGTGTCAAAACCAAAACAAAGTGAAATCTTCCCTGGGGCTTGCGGCGATCTCACTAAAGTGCCTTTGAGCTGAAGAGGCTTAAAAACGTTTCTTGCATGAGAAGAGAGAGAGCAGAAGGTTGCCAAGCAAAGAGAAGGCTGCACCCTGCACTCTGACATGTGTGAGAGTACTCTGCTGCCCAGACAGCCTCCTGTCACCTTGTGGCTGCTGGATTAGATCCAAAGCCTGCCTTGCTTTGGCAGCGGTGTTCTGGAAGCGATGCCGAGATCCTCCGGCTAACTGCTTCTGCAGACAAGTTTCTTCAAAAGAAGTGGCATGAAAAGAGACAAAGTAAAAGCCTCTTTCACACAAGCTCCCTCTTAAACCTGTGATGCCAAACTGCAGCAACATTTCCACTGTTTGCAACTGCCCATGACTCCTGAACCTCCTGCACACAGGTGAGCTCGAGGTGTGAGCTGTGTATCACAGCAAATCTCTTCCGAGTGCTCATGGAGGAGATGCAGCATCTGCTGGGAATTTTGGGAAACATCTGAGAGGACATTTTTAGAGTCCCTGCAATGGTGACATGCAGTTGGTTGCCATCTTCTGGTTGTAGGATGGGCTGCTGGGAAGCAGCTTTATGCAGTAATAACAGAAGTAAAATGAAGCAGTGACTCCCTGTCATATTTAGAGCTACACATGTGGGTATTTTCCAGCCAAAGTAACCAGATAATCATTCAAACAGAATCCAGCACATAAATCCCGTCCTTCCAAAGATCTGGGCCATTTCCGGGCACTTCCCAACATCTAGGCACTTTCTACACACACAGATGCTTCTTATATCCCTTAGTTTCACAGCACAGTAACCAAAAGGCTCACAAGAACCCAGAATTATTATGGGCTTGGGCTGATCTTTTTTAGTGTGATTGGATTATGACAATTCCACATAGGGTTGGAATGGTTACAATCTATTAGAACCACTTGCTAGAACCAGTACCAGAGCTGCCAACTTGTTAGGAAGAATAAAGATGACAAGAGTGATGCCAGAGGTGAGCTCCATGGGATCCACACACGGAAACAACATTGCCAGAACCTCAGCTAGCTGACAGCAGCCTTCCAGGAGTGTTTTGTGCTTCCTGTCTGCAAGGTCAGGCAGAAAGGAAAAAAAACCAATTCTGCCCAAAACTGACTGTATCTGTCTTTGAAAGACAGAGAAAACATCCCACCATGAAATGAAAGAACTGATGTTACCACACTGAACACACTGAGGAAAAGGATACTACTCCCATGCCACTCTCCATCATTCATCCACACCTCTCTGCTCAGCTTTTTATATCTTTTATTTCTCCTACAGCATTCCCTTGGCCCATTGGGTGACACCAGGCAATCCAAACATCTTCAATAGTCTTGCTTGCCTTTTCTAAATCCAGAAATCCCAGTAGGAACCAGCTTGAGCAGCCACTTGCAGCCATGCCTGTGGATATGAAGGCCCAGTTCTTCCCTCAAAGAGGCTGTTAAGATTTTTAACCCAAAAGTGCTGCTGGCAGAAGTGCTGCCCAGCAGAATCCAACCTGGCTTAACCACAGCTGGCTCCCCAGGGAGCTCCACTGGCACGTCCTGCATGTGTGGTTAGAGACAAGCAGCTTTCCTTGCCTTCATGCCCTGCCCTCATCTGCATCAGCACCTGGGTCCTGTCAGTCAGCCCAACTCAGTCAGGTGGTTTTTGAAAAGCCCACAAAAAAGGACAGTTCAGTCTTATCCTTCTGTCAGATATTTGCTCAAGGAGACCTTCCATGTCTCCCAAAACCATGGCTGAATAGGACTGTTTCCATCTTTTTTCCAGTGTCATAGAGCCTGGAGGCACCTTAACAACACAGAGTTTTAGCAGTGTTATTTACTGAGTATTAATACATTAGCAGGAACCTGATAATAATAATAATAACAATGACAATAATAACAATTTAAGAAGTTTCTCCCATGTGATTGAATGGAGTTAAGATTTTTCAGTAAGGCTTTGAACAAACTCACCTCTGGTAAGCAGAACTCGGGGACAGAGTCTACAAACACATGGCCAGAGCACTCCTTTAGCTCCTGTAAAAAGCCACACCAACACAGGAGACACAAAAATGCAACACAGTATTACTCCAAGGCAGCACATTTTGGATTTTACAGACATTTTCTTTATCACAGGTAATTTCCAGCCTGTTACTACAGGACATTTATCCCCCTTCTAGACACTTCTGGTGCAGGCAGGTCTGCTGATACTGCTTTCATGCCAGATTGAGGCTGCTTTATATCTGTAGGGATCAGATCCTCCTTGGAAAGGACAGAGAGAGCACTCTGGCAGGTAAAGGAAGAGCCCTGGTAACCACCAGGAAGGCACATTTGGAATTTACTTTTGGTTCCAAATAACATCCAACCTCTTCTCTCTTATTAGAATCTAAATACAATTTATAGCTCCTGTCCCTAAGTATTTGATAAGACAACTTTTGGGGATCTAATCTCCACATGGCATTTTTTTGTTAAATTCTATCCCCTATTTTCTTCCTCTTTTTCAAGGCTGACATCAAAAACTTTTGTCACACGTGGAACAAAAATATTCCCAGCTCTCTCCTAGCAGAACTCACAGGCTCCCTACCACCCACCCTGCCTTCTCTCCTGCCCCAAAGCAAGTGGTCTCAGCCAGCTTCAGACTGACAGAATTAAAGATTGAATCCAATTCTTAATAATTACAGTGCACCTGCCAACTAATAACGAATGAGCAATTACATCTAGTGGCAGAAGTCTCCTAACCTCATCTCAAGGGAGTTCAAAATGATTAAAAGTAGATCACAGCACATTTCAATGCCTCTCCAGGACTGAAGTTTTATAACTGAGTGCTGTAACAGGAATGTCCACCCTACATGATAAAACACCCCCCTTTGACTCCTTCCCTTGCCTTTTTCCAGCATGGGTCAAAGAATTTACCATTCCAAGCACTTACAGTGGTCAAGGTGAAGTTAAGAGATGCTGCCTTTGAATTTTTAACACGATTTCCATTGCCACTGTGTGAGTTTGGAGGTTTCTCCTGAGCACACACTGCAGCAGCAGCATCCCAGAAATTTAAATATATTCCAAATAAAACTACAGTGACAGTCTCTCCATTCTTTGGATCCCAAAGCTCGGACACCAAAGCTGGGGTTCAGGAGACACAAATTCCAGGGAATTCAAACTGAGCAACTCCATTTCTGTCCCTGAGCCTCCACAGCCCTGCAACTGCCAGTTAGCAAGTGCTCTGAATAGAGCTGTTACTATTTTACCAACAGAAATGCTGCCTGCACAGTTTCTTTTGTCTCCAATGAGAAGAAAAATCAGGTCTTTAATCTATGATCTTCAGCTGCCTTGTCTGTAAAAATCAGATCAATCCATTTTGTCCACCTCAAATTCCCCTACAAAAGCAACTATTATCACTGTTTCCTTTAATGTGCCCATAGTCAGAGAACAGTCTATTAAGTATTTTCTGCACTGGTACCTGTTGCTGCCCACATTTGAAATGTATCTGCCTATTTTACTAACATCTGACATATTTTTGTGTTCATTGTTCCCCCATGGCAGATCAAGCTGGCTGCTGCAGTGCCAAGTTTTGGCTGAAGCCTCAGATAAATTCTGCCTCCAAAACTGATGGAATGAAAAGAGGAAGGAAAAAGAGCAATTCTGTGTCTCTCATGTTGCTGAGGAAGTTCTGTGTCTTAGAATCAGGAGGCTGGAGATAATATCCTCCCTGCTATGTCCAGCAGCAGAACACACGTTGATTTCAGAGGCCAAAGCCATGCTTTTCCTCTCTCAGAGACCTCCCATAGGCAAACCATTGCCTTTCTCATAGTTCTGCCTGAAAAAGGATATGAAACCCAACCTCATTTATAGGCATGCTCTGAAGCCTCAGTGTCAGAAAAGTGAGACTGTGGAATAAAAGGCACTCTAAGGAGGCGAAGCACTATTATTTATGGAGCTCCATGAAATACAAAAACATTCATACAGATGACTTGTGCATTTTAAGTAGATTTTTTTATAATCTAGGCTACCTCTGAAGCCTGAGAGTTGCTATTAGCATTTTGTTTCAAAACGTTCTGCTCTGCAAGGACATCCTGGCTGGTAAAGGTACACAGAGAAACCTTTGGGATGAGTCAGCGTGGAACACTGCTCCTGCAGCACCAGCTCCCAACCTGTCAGGTGGCTTTTTGCATGGCAAGAAAATTCCAACCAGCACTCCAGTACCTTGTCCAGAAACGTGCTTCCATCTTTCAAAACCCAGCCGGGAAGTTTGGACAGCCTGGGGCTGCAGAAAGAAAGAAGAAAAATTATGGCAATATGAACTGAATTATTATCAATGGCTAAGCACAGACCTTCTACTTGGTGTCATACAGGCAGAGAACACCATTCCTGTCTCAGGGAAGTAACAGTTCCAATAAAACAGACAGACAGTTTCACTGTGGTTAAGTGTTCACCAAAATGACTTTTACAAATCATGATGATGACACTTATAAGTAAAAAGAAATGAGAGGACGAGGCATACAGGGAGTTTTTAGTCATTTATGGTGAGGATTTTAAAAAGGCTCAGTGCTGCTGAGTTCCCTGTGGTGAAACTGGATGAATAAACAGAAGTCAGGGCAGCAACAAACTCTGTGCTGAAAACAACACAAAAGCACCATTAAACTGTTCTGGGACAGGGGACAACAGACAAATATTCCAATTAGCAGTGGCAGGGAAAGACTGATGCTCTGGACTAAGTAATTTGTAGACACAGGTTGTGATTTTATATCCATATAAACCATGGTTTTGTGCCTGGGCGTTACCCTGAAGACCCACACCAACAGCTGTACAGGACACAGAGGCAAGGAGGCTTTGCTGTGAACTGCAGGTTCCAAGCAACAGCAGAGCTCCTTTTTTCATTGTTTCAAATGCTAATAAAGGTATTTAAAGGTAGACATAGTAACTCTGAATTTACAGCAGTAATGGCTGCACCATTTCTTGCTACCATAAGAGACATATTTCACAATGACATACGATTTTTGCTTGACCTACAACTTAGCTCTAAACTCACTCTCTGTCCAGACTGAAGCTTATTTACACAAATTAAAAAAAAAACAACATTGAGTAAACAAGAGAACTGAGCCCACCCAAAACCAAACCCTGCAACAACTTCAGGTTTGGACATAGAACTTGCAAGTGCTGTGCACTAATCTCTACAGACAGGCATGTTTATATCCTAAAAGGGCCTTCAAATTCAACCTCTTGAAAATAGGAGGTGATTCAAGGGCTTGGAGGAATGCTGTGTTCAGAGTAACAGCAGAATAAAAGAACAAATTCTGACACCCAAGTAAGTCACAAGGAAGGAAAAAGGGGAAATCCAAGAGTCAAGGAGTGAAGACAGAAGGTAAGAGGTGAGAGCAGAAGGATCTGTCATGGAGAAGTTGCTCCAGAGAAGGGAAATTCGTTTCTGAAGATAAAGGGCAAGGCTGAAGAAGTCTGATGATAGAAAAGATGAAGTGGCTAAATGTGCTCCCCAGTGAATTGTTAAGAAGCACAACTTAGGAGCGGTAATTGGGAGATTGAGGGGGCTGAGTAGAATTGGTGCAGTGACTCTAAAGGACTTTTGGAAAAAGCAAGAACAAACCACTCTGATATGCAACAACTGACAGATACAGGAGGAGAGGACAGGAACCTTGGCTGTAAGGGCCACCTGGAGGGCTCCAGTCCAATGTCTCAACACCAGCACTAGGTCAGGTCAGTGGCTGGTGCCCTGCAAATCCCTGGATCCATGTGTGGTTTCAGCAGCGTGAGACAGAACAGAATAAATTCTACTTGTCCTACTCCCAATAATTTAACCTAGCAAGAGTTGAAAGAGCAGTAAACTTGTACTAAACTGGCATCCACTGAGGAGTCAAGAGTCAGGGGAGGCAAAACGAGCAGGTGTGTATTGTGTGTGGCTGAAAGCAGAACAAGCAACACAGGACAGAAAGGACTCTTTACCCTGAAGCCAAGAAGCAACATAGCTCCTCCTGACATAGTTTTGACATTGTAATAGAGTGATTGATTAATCAAAAATAGCTGGAACTGTCCCATAAATAATGTGAACAAGTGTGTCATGGCTAGACAGGAAAGGTTAAGAGCTTCCCACATGTTCATTTTACCGTTTTGCATTTGACTTTGGTACAGGGGAGAAAACTCCAGTTGACAAACCTCCTTTAAAGTACAGGAGCATAAAGAGTTGGGCAGCTGCAGGTGCTCTGCACATGCTCCATGGGCTGGTGAGAACAGGGAATGCCATTTCCAGGCCAAGAGGGAATCTAAATACCTCTTATTTGACAAGCAAAGAACTCTAAAAAATGCCCAATCCCTTTAATGCCACAGACACTGCAGCACCTTCCTCTCTTATAGATTAAAGCACAGGCTTTCAAAATATTTGCTCAAGGAGGGTCCCATGCCAGGTACGACACAGATCCTTTGTAACATCACACATTTGAGCAGCTTTGCAGACCACATATTGAGATTCACAGAATCCCAGGGGCTCATGGATCCTGCTGGAATCTCTGGTTAAAGACAGCAGAGAGAAGCATGGCTCCTCTTGGTTTAAGGTCTCACTCATGTCCCATCTCCAGTAAGCACAACTGGTTCTGAGAGGACACAGCTGGTGAGAACCCCGGATCTGACAGACCTGTGTTCAAACTCCTCAGGCAGTCAGTCCTTCCTGTCACCTCTCCTGGCATCTGATGACAATATCAGCTCTCTGTCACCCCATGTGAAATTGGTAACACACATTTGAGTTTCAGAGGTGTTTGGACATCATAGTAATGGACTCCAAATCTCTAATGGTACAAATGTGAGTACTATAAAGATAAGAGCTTTGCAGTGGCAGCCACATTCCTCCTCACATTTCTGACTTACTTCCACAACTCTCTGCAGGACACCTGGTTTGCAGAGGAGATCAATTACTTGCCCAAGTCCATGTGCTCAGGCCAATCCTTGCTCTAAGGGGTGTTCAGTCACCTCGCCGACAAGATTGATTGGATTTACATCCAAGTGTTTGCCCCGATTCCACTGGGCCATCGGGGTCAAATCTGACATCCTCTCTTATTGAGTTTGAGTCATTTTAGTGCCGACATTCTGGAGGTGCTTGGGGAATTCCAGGTTGTGACCTGCAATTTGGCTGTTCATTCCCAGGGTCTGCTATCAGCAGACAAAGCTGCCACATCCCTGGGGAAGGCTGATTCCTGCCTCTCTAAAGAACCTCCTAAGCCTTTGTTCAATCACCTCATTTTGTTACTTGTTCCTATCTCAATTTAATGGTGGGTGGGGGAGAAAGGAAATTCAAGGTAATTCTGTCTGGACCTGGATTTCCAAAATTCCTTTTATCTGTTCAAGATCTATTACTGCACCAGTTGTTGTAGTCAGCAGTTGCAGTATGGAACGGGACAAAAATTGTCTTTCACACTGATTCCTCTGAGGGCATCTGTTGCCTCTCTACAGAAGATCCTGAACTCCACGTTCTTGCAGAAGAACGCACACATTGTCTATTCCTTTCCTCTCCTCACCAAAAAATAACAAATCATAGGAAGTGCTGGACAAACGGCTTTGTCCAACTGGACAAACTCCCTTCTCCAATTGTATTTTCCCCCCTCTCAACCAAGCCTTCCTTGAACGCAGAATTCTCCTCACTTGTCTCCTTGTGGATCAAAGTTACTAAACAGCTTTTGAGAAAACTCCTACTGCTTCCCATCACTGAGAGTGACTCATTCCCACCTTTCCAACCACTAATTTTTGTCATTTATTCCATTTTCACAAAACATGTCACCCTAACTGAATATCCAAAATAGTCTAAAAACCTGAGAAAACACAACTTTGTAGCAGGGCATAGAAAGGAGATCTCAGGATTCTCTTCTAGACTCTACTTTTGTTTCTCTGCTGTTCCAATCCCGTGCCCAGCTGCACTGCCCTTTTATTTATTTAACTTTTAAAAGAGAACAATTATGCCATGCAGGCAACTAACAAGGGCTGCTAAGTGCTTTTTTTCTTTGCATTAGTCCGTGCTCTGAAGAGCAGCCTGAGAAGATGGTGGTTAAACAGGACTTGCTGGGCTCCACGCACTCCATCTCAGTTACCCATTTATCTCATCTTGCATGAAGAAGCCAGAAAGATGACAGATATGTGACCTCACTTGTGCTGAGCAGTTGCAGCAATACTTTACTGAAGCTTAGAATAAATTATCTAGAAAAACCAATCAATAAATCCATAAAATGTCTTCCGTCTACTGAGCCAAAGGACGTTATTTTGATAAAGAGAATTTTTAAGTGAACAAAGTCTATTTATGATATCCAGATGATGCTGTTCATTTGTACCCATCCCCTCCCTCCTTCCAATACACCATTTCAGGCAGAGCACTCCAACTGCAACCCAAGAAGATGCAGACTAAGTGCTGACAGGCCACAGAACTCACCTCTGGACCAGAGGCAGCGGGAGGAAATTGAGGGTAGACGTCATATCCAGCCCACAGTCCAGCATGATGGTGGTAGATTTGAACTTGAGCACGTTGCATGGCAAGGTTGGATGTCCTGACAGGCAGTACTGGAAGAAGAATAAGGAGGAGTTACTCAGGACCTTTCAGAGCATGACCCTTCCCTGTGTGCTGGGCACTGGTGAAGCCACATCTCGAATCCTGCATCCAGCTCTGGGCCCCTCACTGTAAAGACCCTGAGGGGCTGGAGCGTGTTCAGGGAAGAGAATGGAACTGGGGAAGGGGCTGGAGCACCAGGAGGGGCTGAGGGAGCTGGGAAAGGGGCTCAGCCTGGAGAAAAGGAGGCTCAGGGGGAACTTCTGGCTCTGCACAACTCCTGCCAGGAGGGGACAGCCAGGGGAGTCGGGCTCTGCTCCCAGGGAACAGCAACAGCATGAAAAGAAATTGTGCCAGGGGACATTCAGGTTGAACATCAGAAAGAATTTTTCATGGAAAGGGTGGTCAGGCATTGGGAGGGGCTGCCTACAGAGGTTTGGAGTCTCCATCCCTGGAGGTGCCCAAGGAATGACTGGATGTGGCTCTCAGTGACAAGGTGGGGTCAGTCACAGGTTGGACTCGATCTTGGAGGTCTTTTCCAACCTCAGTGATTCTGTGAACAGAGTTCACAAACTGCCTTTTCCCCCTTGCTTTTAAGCACAGTTCCTTACACACCAAAATAAAACATGATTTTCCATGACTCTGTGTCCCACAGGTGTGTGTGCGTTCATTGAGATTTCCCCATGTCAGGGCATTAAGAGGCAGATTTTCTTCAGACAGTTTTTCTGATCCCCAGTGGTGAGTGCATGGCAAAGCTCTTCTCTCTAATATAGAACACATGCAGAATCTCTTTTCTTCTTGCTATCACCTATCCCCCCCAAAACCTAGGAAATCAGCTTCTTCCAAACTCAGTCCTCCTGGCAAAAAACTTGGCTGGAAAATCGAAAAATGACTCGAGGTGGACAGGGAGGCAGAGAAGCCCTGCATGAACAGAGTATTTATTTTGGTAAGAAACCTGCCCCAACAACCCCTGCAGAGGTGCAGCAGCTCTGGGGCAAGTTCTCACCTGCTTTTTGTCCGGCTAAACACAAACAGGAAGCAGGAAGAACCCCACCTGAATGGGTTTGTGTATCCAAATCCCAAAGGCTTTGCAAGCTTAATGAGCCGGTGAGCAGGTGATGTAGGGGGCACTTGAGCATCATTGAGATGCAGCCACCTCCTGTCTGGAGTGACAAACATTTAACGAGGCTCGGGAGCTTTGAGGGAGAACAGAACAGAAAGGTCAGCTTTAAAATGTGGGATTAGACACAAATGTCTGAGCAGAGCGTGGCCACCTCTGCAGGAGGGTTCCTCTGCTCCGAGGAGGGATTTTGCATCTCCAGTCTCCCAAGTCTGGGCATCTAGCAGCAGAGCCACACTCAGGTCAAACTGGAGCTTTTAAATTCAAGTTTTTGTCAATGAAGATGAAAAATACCACTTGTTTGGCTGTGCACTGCACCAAAAACAGTCTCAGTCATTTATCTCTTAAGCTTGTGTTCTATACTTCCCTCTACAAAGTGGAAAAAAGGGAGATTAATAATTTCATTTTTTACCTCTGCTCACGATAATGTTAACACAGAACTGTAACTGTCTGGATTAACAGCCCTCAAGGAGTCTGTTTACATACATTCCTTAAAAACCTGCTTTAAACTATATTTAAATAGTTAAACCGACTAAGCCTCAAATATTAAATTTAAAATATCACAGAGAGTTTTGTTTTAAATTCACAAAGCTTTAATTATTAAGGAATTACATCACATTTTGCCTTTCTTTTAGTAAAGTTTAAAAAAATATGTAAAGCCAAGCTGGTGAAGGAGTGAGGAATTCAGTTGCTTTATTCACAAATGTAACACACTCACGTGAAATTAAGTTCTCACCAGACCAGAACTTTGACAAATGAAGCTATAAATTGAAGTAAATAGAAAGAAATGAAGGGAAAAATAAGTTCTATTTTGTAGCTTTTAACCTATTGGTAATTAAAAAAGGCAATGAAATATCACCACTTTTATCAAAACAGGCAAAACATTTTCTTGCCTGTTTTTATAACCATGAGTACTATCACAACCCTG
The DNA here is from genome assembly GCA_013399455.1 of Anthoscopus minutus. NCBI lineage: Eukaryota > Metazoa > Chordata > Aves > Passeriformes > Paridae > Anthoscopus > Anthoscopus minutus. Next base: position 197,943 of record VWYI01042049.1, read on the forward strand.
ACATCTATGAGCCAACTGGAAAATCTTCCTTTTTTCCTTCTTTAAAAGCAGCTAAAATCATCTCTCTCTATGGCTGTCACGCTGTGGTAAATGGATTCCTGGGAGTCAATGGATTTTTTTCTACCAGATTCAAACAAAGTGACAGAAAAATAAAAAAAGCATTTTATATTTTCTATACAGCGGTTTGCACAGGTGACATTGCTGGGCCTGCAGCTCTGTTAGAATTTTAGATTAGGAATCCAGGAATGGGAGTGTTTTTGCACAATGTGTGTCTCTGGACACATTATAAATGTGATCTTTTCCACACAGTTTATACTTGTTACTGTTTAAAACAGATCCAGAGTTTTCAGTCACATTTCTAACTGGACTAAAATGCAAATGTTTTGTTCCAATATTTGTTTGCTTCCAGCTTTATTCCCTTATGGCTAAAGGCTGGTACAGCCAACACACAAAGGTGCCTCATCTCCTTAACTCCAAAAGTCATGTAAAAAAAAGACACAAAACACACAAAAGGCATAAATATGCCCAGCCCAGCTCACACCTTTCCTGGCAGGATTTGCAAACTGGATGAAAGTTTGGCAGCGAGGCACAAAGGGCACAGATTGAGGGGTTAATTCAATTCCAGATTCTCAGGGCCTAGGAGAGGAAGGTTCTCCACAAACATCCCATTCCCACTGAGCATCTCATGGAGGGCAGAGTGACAGAGGAGAGAGATGGTGGCTCAGACTTGCAGCTCCAAAACATTCAGAGTTGTGCAGGTTAAAGGCAGAGCTTGGAATTCCAAGGGAAGTCAACAAATCCCGCAGTGCATTCCTCCAGTATTTGTATCACATGCCAGCTTAAAATCTGGGGAGAAATGAGCACTGAGACTTGCCTAAGTCAAAGGACATTTGAGTTTGTGGGAGTCTGACGTTTTCACTGGATTCTGAATCAGGCCTGGAGTCACAGTCCCAGAATGGGCTGGGTTGGAAGGGACCTTGAGCTCATTTTATCCCAACCCCTCTGCTATGGACAGGGAACATTCCACTAGTCCCTCACCTCTACCCTATTCTTCCAAATTCAACCCAAGTCTATGAGAAAGGAGGATGAAAAGCATCTGACTCCTCTCCTCACAATCTCAAATTCAGACACATCTCTAGGAAAATATAAGGTGCAGAATCTCTCTCATAATTCTCAGCACCTGAATTTAAGAACAGGCCTAAAAATGCCCCAATACAGACTCCAGACAGTTTATATTTGCCCTCCCTACCCCTTCCCTCTCTCTGTCCCTATGCAAGTCTCTAAACATTAGAAGAGCTCTGCATTTCCACGGAGGTCTTTATTTAGATTTCCCAGTTTGCTTTTCCCCACTGAATTCTATCAACCTCTACAATCACACTCAGAAGTGCTTGACTTCACAGTGTTTGTCCCACTGGTTTGTCCCACTGCACAGATCCTTATCACACAGGTAAGATTAAGCAGGATCAAACTTCTTGACCACCTGCCTCTGGAATTCATTGTACACACAGAGAGTGGTTTCCTAAAAGTCTTAAAACAGCCCAGAATCCACCTTTACTTCTATGAAGCTTTGCTATAACATGCTGCTCAGTCTCAAAACCAAGAGACAGATTTAAATTGAATAATGGTCCCACCTCAGATTAAATAAATCAAATATTATGCTCAGGTATGCTGTAAACTGCTTGGGTTTTCACCTCCAGACTGAGAACTGCAGCACATTATGTGAAACTGAAATTCTTCCTGGAAAAACAAAGCAGAGCTTGAATCCAAGGTCTCTAGGAAAGTTAAACAGTTCAAGAGAGGAGACCAATACCATGGGTCATGTACTTTCTGACAGAAGACTCTAATACCAGAACCAAAATCGCTGTCAGAAGCAAGATGAACCCTTGGCAAAGCTGTCCAGGCTGATTTTTTTTTATTTTTTATTAGTATCTCCCTGTATTACCACACTGCGGATAGAAAACGTCTTTACCACAAACCATTGGGATTTATTCACGTTCCTAGCAGAGCCCAGCAGAAGCCACACGTGCAGGGCGAAAGCTCCACGCCAGACTCATGTTTAAGGCAGGACGGCTGAGAAACATTGCCTCCGCCGCCTCCTCCTCCTCCTCCTCCTCCTCCAGAATCCTACTAAGATTTGATCCTATCCAACACCTCAAACCCGGGCAAAGGCCCCAACACCCCTCCCC